>JASAOC010001961.1:0-46366 GCA_030849835.1 Herpetomonas samuelpessoai
CTCGAAGGCCGAGCTCTTTTACGGCAGGAGCTCGCGCGCCTAATCCTGCACTGTCTGGCGCTGGTGGAGGGCGTGCGCGACGCGTGCCTGTTGTGCGCCTTCCTCCGTCGTTGGTCGGCGGCCATCGCCCAGGTATCGGAGCAGCGTTTCCAGGCGCGTGCGGCCCGTCAACTTCATCAGCTCCTCGTGTGGCTGGGGCCCTTCGCCGCCAAGAACCGGATCGACCCTTTCCGGATCGACGGCATGGAAGCGCGCGGCTGGATTTTGCAAATCGCTGCCAGTGCTTCCGTGCGTCGCTGCGAAACTTGCGGGAACAATCGAAGGGGCGCGCGGCGCGTGGCGAGCATTTCCGCAAGCATCCCCGCCCCCCTTCGAGGAAGCGCCGTGTAAACCGTGCACGGGCCGCGGAAATGAGCTCCCTTCCCGCGCTTCATCCGCACCGTTACGTTTACCATTTCCGCTCCAAGTTCCGCCGATAGCCGTGTGAGGTGGGACACGCTTTCCGCTTCCAGCCGACCAGCCTGTGTCGCCGACGACGGTGGCTGGGTGAAGTCGACGTCTCGAATTTGAAGACGTTCGATATCCACCGCGCGCGCCGCCGTGCACCACATCAGCGTCACGTAAAGGGACGTGAGTGGTNCATCATTTTGCGTGCGAACAGACAAGCGGCTTTCCACACAGCAGTCCTTCCGAGGTCGATGGCCTCCGGCTGGTTCGTGTAGAGCGGAAGGTTCTTCAGAGCGGATTGGATGATGCTCAGCTTCCGAACGTACGTTGTCCACGAATACTTCTTCGCGACAGCGTCCTTGTTGAGCATTTCCAAAAGCGCATCCTCCGGTTTCCGATCCAGAAGGTTCGCCGGCATGTCGCGGATGCGACGCAGCCACGCAATGTGCAAGCACCTTTCGGCCTCCGAAACTCCTCGCCATGCGACCTGGGAAATGTGGGGCGTGTGTGCGTCGGGTGAATCACCCACGCTCTCGGGCAGGCGGCGCCCCACAGCGCTCGACCCTTGACGTCGAAGCGCCCGCCCCTCCAGTTTAAACCCGCCGGTCCTTTGAGCCTGCCGGGAGCAGGCGCCAGATTGCCCTCTTCCCTCCGAATAAATTCGCCAGCGTTGTCCGCAGGATCGTAGTCTTCGTCGATCCCTGTGACGAATGTCGGTGGAAGCAAATCCGCTTCCTCCGCGTTTCTGCGGCCTTCAATCTGCATCGGGTGGTCGCTGCCGGCTGCCCGCGCGTCCCCCTGTTCCTCTTCATTGTCTTCCACGCGCCGCTGTGGAAAGGCCTTCCCGAGGAACGCGCCGTTGAGGACACGGCGTCTGCCAACCCTTTCCCGTGTGAAAGAGTCACCAGGATCGGGGAGATAAACCCCAACCTGAGCCTCGGAGACGTTTTGTGTGAGCTCATAATGGCCACCGGCAGCCGAATTCCCAGCGACGAAGCGTGCGCCGCAGACAAACGCGCGTGGTGGAAAACCGTTCGCGAGAACGGTGCCGGGTAGGGGAGAAGAGGCGAGGTGAAAGGCCTTGCAAACGAAGACCGCCCTCCTTTTCATCGCCAACTCGAACCCAGGAACCAAAGAAGCGACAGCGCCATGACGGGCCGCAATTGCCGGGACGCAATCGACCCCGTTCAAATACAGGATATCGACGACGTCACGCGGCTGTCCTCGCCGGAGCTTGAGCCTGGTCGCTTGAGTGGAGATGTTCGTCATCTCCAAGGCTCGCGCCGATCTTTCCGCCACGCTGAGAAGAAATAAGGCAATAAACACGCTGCGCAAAGTGCAATTCTGCTCGAAAATGTGCGCGTGTTTCTGGTAGAGGGGAGTTCCCTGGAGGAATTTGACCTCATACCACGAGGGTCGCGGAGGTGGCACGCTAGCCGTGGCAGCTCGGTTGTCAGCCACAAGCCTCCCAGCCGGGGGCTCTGCAGCGCCTCCCTCCAACACCTCGTTTTTGAGTATTCGCAAGAGACGATCCAGGAATGTGCGATCGTCGTACGGCTCTCGGATGTGTGAGCGGCGAAAAAAGGACGCAGGCGCCTTGGGACGCAGTGCGGGTCCTGTACCACAACATCGAAAAATATCGCGTAAAGCGAGGCCAGCATATAAAGACCGCAATCGTCACTGCCTCTCTTTTGAAACGGGCAGTATCGATTGGCTATGTCCAGTGAAGGCCAAAGGGAAAGAAGCTTCTTCTTCAGCTCCTTCTTCACAACGATGGACGGAGCGGAATCGTAGATGTCCATAAAGTCCTGACCACCAATGCGGCATGCCACTCCCGCGACCCAGTGGCAGCGAATAAAGATCGGAAACAAGACGGTCTTTCCGGCAGCGATGGCCCGCCGCATGCCTTCGGCGCCTTCCCTGCCAAGTTCCGGGAACACGTGTGCTTGCAGCAAATAGAACCGCTTGTGTGAAGTCTTTTCGCTTTTCAGCGCGTGGAGCAAAACGTCAAGCTCCAAGTTGGAGGTTTTTCCCTGAGCAACGCCACCGCCAAGAAGCATGTGGTTTTTATTCCTCTCGGCGGTCGCTGCATTGGTTTTTGCGTCGCCCGTTAAAACGGGCCCGCCTCGTTTTTTGGCAGGTCATAATCCTCCTGACCGCCGCCACGGTAGGAACCACCAGGCCTGCGTGAGCAGGCTGCGCACCGCGCTGCGGAGCAGACGCGGCAGGAGCAGCAGCACCGCACCCACGGCCGCCGCGAGAACCACGGCCACGACCGGCAGAGCCAGACCCACGCGATAGCGCAGAGGCAAGTTCCGAACGAAGAGAACTTATCTCGTTGCACAGGTACGTCAAACGATGGTCCGTTCCGATCATCTGTACCGCCGAGATCTGCCTTCCTTCCGCACCAACGACCGGCTCATGATAACCACCGCCGGTGATTGCAGGAGGGTTTCGGAAGTAATGTCCGACCGCTCCTGGCGAAACCGTCTTCTGCTCTCCGCGGCCGCCTCCGAGCAGAGCCCTGTCTGCCAGAATGGTCTCGTTGATCGACTTGAGGGCGACAAACGGAGGAAACAGCGGCACCGCCAGCCTCGACACCTGTTGCGCGATGGGGCTTCGCTCGAGCTCGGGGCACTGGTTTAGCATGTACTGGTTATGTCGAGCCACCCCTATCGCAGCAGGAACCTCAAAAAGGAGATGGTAAAGGATACCACGTGCCACAACCGGATCTTCCAGCATGCAGACGTGGCTTCCGAACACCGCCTCCTCCACCGCCAGCGCCTTGGCCCGGGCCTTCACGATGAACTGCTCCTTCGCTTGGGCGCTCAGCTCCAGGCCCCCCATTGAGGAAGCGCGTGACACCACCAGATCCCACTGGGCAACCGCCGCCTCGAACGGGACGCGCCAGGGCCCGGGATTCTGACGGTTCGCCTGCGCAAGGTGATGTGCGATTCCGGCAGCGCCGTCCGTCGTGCGGATGGTAAGGTCCATCGCTCGGTTTTGGAAGGTGTCAAGCGTGATCACTTCGGCTTCATACGCGGAGAAAAGGGTCTCAAGCTCCACCTGGCGAGATGCACGGACGATGGAACGCCAGTAGCCTTTCTTCCCGTCGGAAAGCTCCGGTTTCGAAGGGTTTCCCTTGGCGGTGTCCGTGCGCTTGCTCTCCTCCATGTGGCTGGCTGTTGTAGGGGATGAAAACAGTGAACAAAGCGAATGCGTGTGCGAGAAGTATGCTAAAGAGCTATGATTGTCCTACAACGAGAAGATAAAATCGAAAAGACAAATTTCTCGCGCTGGTGAGGTGATGGCTTGTGCGGGCTTCACTGGAAAGGGAAAGGTATTTAAGGGAAGAAAGAGAGATTAGGTGATCGACATGCGTGATACAATTGACAGAGTAGTTCACAACATGGATAACATGACAACTAGCAGCAGGAATGACTTACATTTCGATCTCGATAGATTCGTTGCGAAACAAGGGGACAAGATCACATCCTGCCTATCCGGCCGTTTGTGTCTGACAAGATCTCTTCAAACAGAAAGATCGTCCGATCTCGAGAACCACGTGGTCGTTTTTGCTCGTAACAAAAGATAAATCAATCAAATGAATCAATGAGTTCACCAGTGACAACAGTAGTAACATACAAAAATCCAGCGCCAAGGCACATCCATACCGACCTTCTCGGTGCGATGGTCGAAGCTGGACTGCCAACCCTTAATGCTGGCGCCCATAAGAACACCAACCCGGCGTCAACAGCAAAAAGGCCCACGAAGGGGCCACCCCGACCCGGAAGGGCGCCGGCCGGGACCCGACCCCCACGCAAACACAACGAGCCTAAGAAAAACGAGCAGCGGCACCAAAAGCCCCACGCCACACACCCCACGAACACCGGCAAAAGGGCAAACGAATGCGGAGCAAGGAAAGGTGGACAGATATGGTTCCTGGAGCGATGGGGGATCAAGGGGAATCTGCGGCCTCGGGGGTCCACCTCCCCAAGCGTTGAAAGGCCCCCAGCCGCCGGCACAGCAACGAGCCCCCGAAGCCTTCAAAGCGCCACAAGCACAGTGCCGCAACAACCATTCTTACAGACGCAGCCGGGCATCGCCTGGAGCACCCAGCTGGGCCAAGCGCGGGAATGCCTACCTTGCGATGCTAAAGAGGCGGCGGGAGAGGGAGCGGTTGTCGGAGGCGAGCCAAACCCAACATCCTACAAATTGAACATCGTAAACTGGCGCAACGGTGCCCATGCGCGCGACGAAGGAAGACACTACGTTTAGTTTTTTTTTAGTCATACAATTGCTTTCCTGCACACTGAAGTGAAGATGTGCAGAGAGGGGGGACACGTGCAGACAACAAAAATGTTGGAGTGCAATAAGCATATAAGACCGTGAGGTCCGCAATCCGAGAAACAAAACACAACCGCTGCCCAGCCATTCTAATCCCAAAGGTAAATTTTGGAGGGGACAGAACCAACGCCACGCGATCCCAGTCGCCCTTGTGAATTGTAGTTCTGGGTAAGCCGGAGCTGTGCACCGTGGAGGGGCCTTACTCCGAGCTGGCAACGAAACCAGAAACTTGCGTTAGCAAAGGGCAATCCATCACATCGAGCACAGGGGTAAACTCGTACTTGGAAGGAGTTCGTATCACTGAGGTTAAACGGGGGCAGTCGCAAGCGCAGACTTTCATCAGAGACGCACATTCACCCAAATCGAGCGAGCTGATCTTGATGCAGTTCTCCAAATGCAAGTTTCGCAACGCCGGCTTGTTGGCAACGCCTTGGATTTCAGTCATGCAGTCGCAGTCCTCAAAAGCAAGGCTCTCCAATGCAGCCAAACCAGTGACATCCACTGATGCAAGTTGTGGGCAACGCTCAAAGCGCAAGCTTTTCAAGTGCCTGTGACCGCGCGTGCCAACAACTCCGCAGAGGTTGTCAAGCATTGACACACATAACGTCTGCAAGCCGGTCAGACAAGACACATCGACCTCGGCACTATCAGGGCACCCAGTCAAGGACAGGTCTACAAGGGATGGCACGCAAGGAAGGTGAGGAGGAAACCGCACAACCGATCCGTCTTCCGTTGCAATGCCACAACGTTCCGGTTCTCTCCGCCCGGCAACGCGCAGTTCCTGAAGTGCAGCTGTGCGTTCCAGGCCGTTTATGTTGTCCAAAGAACCACAGTTCAATACGAGGAGAGAGCGGAGAGCAGTGCATCCAAGAATGTCCAAGTCGGCGAGCGAACTGTTCTCGCAGACAACCAACTTTTCCAAACAGCTGCTGTTGCACAGATTCGTGATGCCCACTAGGGTGGAACAGAGCGAGGCACTGAAATATTCCAAACCACCGTTCTCTGGCAAGAGGGGTACCCTTGAGCCCCTACAGCACCTCAGAGAGAGTGCCCGAAGGTGGACGAGACAGCTGAGATCCAACACTTCAGGGAGATCACCCGCAAAGGACAGGGAGAGGGATTCAAGGAAGCGACACAACTGCAGCGGGGACCAATCGTCAATGTCACGGAATTCACCCAAAGCCAAGTGCCGCAGCGTAGGAAGTGCGCACAGTTCCCTCAGCGATTGCGACTGAATTCCCCTTACTACATTGATAGCTGTTAGATTCCGGCACTGGTGAAGTGCGCTGGCGGAACAATCATCGAAAAGGCGGATGTGGAGTGACAATCCCTGTAGAGACTGCATCTCCGCTAGTGGGGAAAGATATTCTGGGGAAACTTCGCGGGGCATAATAGCGCGCAGCTCAATCTGGCAAATCCGTGACCGGCTAGCGAGAAACCTGTCACGGGCGATGTAGAGTGATTCAGCAACCCCAAATCTAGACACAACGGCTGTGCGCAGTGTGGCACGCGGCCAAAGCCTAAAGAGAACGGGAACCCACAGCGAAAGCTGTTAATGATGCAACGTCTCACGACTGAATTTGCACTCCAGGAAAAGTGTGAAACCATTTGCGAACCGTTGACGAACCTCTGCTGCCTCCGCTTCGAGCCTCGCGGTGGGTGCGGACCACTCTGCAAGTCCGAAGCTCACCAGCGTGGAGAAACACATGTCTAGTATGTTTCACGTCGTACGGAAACAGTGGCAAAAATGTCGGCCTTTAAAGTCATTGTCAAAGGGGGAGAACGCAGAGAAACGGAAAAGAGGACTTGGATAGCGTTGCACTCCATCTTCACTTACCAGAAAGTGCCCGGAGTGCAGTCTTCACGTGGTCACCTCCACTAGAACTTCATGAAGCCAAAGCTCTGCAAACGTCATATATTTCTTCACGATTCCTTTCTGTGTGTTTGTTTGTGGCCATCCCAAATGGATCCCAGTCTCGATGGTTGGATCTGAGAGGAAAGAAAGAAAACTGAATAGTGAACAAGCAGCCATGAAGGGTTTCATCGACAAACCAGCGCGTCAACGAGCACCGGTTTCGCCCTTTAGTACGCAGATGCTCTCCCTGTCATGGACAACGTGCTTTACTTCCCTTTTACTCGTGTGGAAGTGGTTCCGTGAAGTTGGGGGGCCATGGTGGGTGCAACAGTGACGGGTGTGGTGAGACCCGCAAACGAACGCACCCTGCACAGCAGAGCCCCACCCAGCATCCAAATTGTAAGGCCTGCTCGGATACCAAAAACAAACTTCCAGCTGTGCGGCCCCGTTTGTGGTTAACGTATCGAATCCCCCTCTGCTCTTGCTCATCCTCCCCCCCCTCCCCTCTTTCAAGACAGAGAGCGCGCGCGAGAGAGAGAAGGGGGTCTATTGACTTTTTCTGGCGATGAGGTGAACCATGGGGCGAGTGTCAGCGAGCAGAGCCTGATGAACACTCACTACCTCGCAATTCTGTTCAATCACCATTCGTTCGAGCTCCCCATGAAGAAAGAAGCCTTTGGCGTCCTTGGGTCTCCCCAACGCGGTTTTTTCACAACCCTCCAGAAAATGGGAGTACAGCAACAGTCCCCCTGGTTTCAGAAGCGACACCAGTGCTGGAAACGACGGACGGTGAATAAACCGGCAAACGGACACCAAATCGACCGACTCTGGGCGAATGGGAATGCCGTGGCCCACGTCCACGAGAAGATTAGAAGTCTGCGAACTGGTGCTGTGAAAGGTGGAAAAGTCATTTCCGTCCTTGATCAACTTTGCCCGGTTCTCTAGACCCATCACGAACCACCCTCGCAACGCAAGGTACACCATGTCGCGCCCAGTGCCTGATCCCGCGTCCACAGCGACGCCAGGACCACCCACAGCGGCTTCAATTGACGCGACACGTTCTGCCAAAAACGGATTCGGTGACCAAGACACCCCACTGGGTACTTCACGCGTGAAGTTGGGGTTTTCCATGTCACTCACAGCGGTAAAGGTGATCCTTTCATACCCCAAAGTGTCAAACACCGTCCGTACTTCCATCTCCATGTCTGGCTCGCCAACAACCAACACTGCTCGGTCGCGAGGTGGGAGCCGACAGAAGTGTGCCTTTGGAATAGGCCATGGGAAACTAAACGCCCCTTTTGTGTGGCCTTCGTGGTAAGCTGCATGTGTCCTCACATCGATGATAACGGGTGAATCAGCCATAAGGAAGCGAACCGGCTACGCCAAGGAAGCAAACGAGAAAAGTGGAAATGTTGGTTCGTCCGGTGAACCACGAAAGTCTACACGGGGCATGGGGTAGATGTACGGCAGACACGCGAAAGGGTGGATAAACAACACGGAGGCGTCGGTTGATTAAACGTTAGCAACCAATTCTGTCGATTTACGAGCATCACAAGAAGGTGTACATCAGGAGACACATACATCTGTATCCCAATTTCCCGAAAGGAACACGTGAAAATGCGGCGGACATCGACGCTATCTCGGACCTCTCCTTATTGGAGAGAGCGAACGCCACCTGGTCTGCGTTTCGTCTCGGGACCCTGCGCACACTAGAGGAGAAACGGTGCATTCCTTTGTGGGTCTGTCTTCCATCCTGAGTTTGACAATATGAGCTTGGCTTTCCTTTTTCTTTTGTAAATGTGTATAGGTGCTACACAGGCGTCGCCCAGTGATGGATGAAACGAAATTCATCCCCAGCGCGAGTCGGTGTTCGGATCTTGTCTTCTGCGCACAAGAGCGGCGCGAAAGAAAAGGTCACAGATAGTTTTCCGCCGGCGCGTGCGCTCAACTCCGAAGGGACAGACGGGGTATCTAGGTGGCAAGAGAGAGGGAATCCCCCCACAAGGAAAGAAAGGACAGCGACGGTAAAACAACGCAACAATGAATAATGGACAAAGGCATAAGGAAGCACTGCGGATTCGAACAAGTCAAAAAAGTGTCAGTGGTAAACACTCACACACACATATATATATACGAAAAAAGAAAACGTAACGGAAGATGGTAGCGAGGCCGACTAGAAGGCGCGCATGCGAGATGCTGAGTCGATGGGGGATTGCCAGGAAAGGCTGGTAGGTCTGGGCAATAACCCCACGAGACATCCGTTCGCAAGTCCTGTTTCGCACCTGAAGCGCGGTGTTTTCGATTGTATACATCGCATCCAGCAACGGTAGAGCGGAATAGGAATAAGTGAGTTAGAGTGGCTCCTGACTCCGTCCTGACCACGCAGGAGACAGCGAAGAGCAGACGGCAACCTCGGATAGCTGTTACGGCGCTCTTGCTACAGAGGTTAACCACGTACCACTCGTGATAACGTCCTTGAACGCGTGTGCGGGCCGTCATTCCCCCCTCCCCCCGCCCCCTTATGCGGTGCCGGTGCTATGGTAATGGATCTTGACTTCCCATGCCACCTCCTCGGGCTTCTCTGTGCAAGCAGTGTCTACATTCGCGTTCGCCTTGAGGAAACCTTGCTTGGGTACACCCGCAACCTTGTAATCAAAGTTGCCGCCCCATCCTCGTTGTGAAAGATCGTTCTTGATATACTCGAGAAACATTTTGCCAACGTAATCCACTGACCTGTGGGTAACAGGATGCAGTTCCGTATCCGCCCAGACTTCGGTGGGACGGGCGGCATAGGTACGCGCGGCAGAGAGATCTCCTGCATTCTTCTTCACCTGGGCGTTCACAAAGGCAGTCCACTCCTCCAGGAGCCTTTGTGCAACGGGGTGGTGCTGCGTCTTAGCCAGGTTTACAAATTCCGCCGCTTCGCTATTCATGGCGGATGTCTGCCCTTGCGGCGACTTCGTGGTGCTATTCTTACACCCCATATCTTCTTTCTTCCTCTTAGCTGGTGTTGTCGCGGTGGTGCAGCTTTGTGCGAATGTTGGCGATTATCGAAACGGAAAAGAAACGAAATGAGCGAAGTACGTTCGAAATGGGGGGTGGAGAAGTTGAAAATGCTTTGTTCAAGACTCCCTGAGGTGCAGTTTTAGCCTTGGAAAAGTGCTCTCTAGTGCTCTGTCGTGAGCGTTCGACGCGGTCAAAAAGTCGAATCGAGCGATGCCGCCTCTTTTCAAGGACTTCCAACGAGAGAAAATGCGAAAGGGGAGACCAAAAGCTATAGGAAGGAGGATCTACGAGTAGACGAAAATCGCACTCAGGGGAGCTTGCTATTTTGCAGATTGGACGCTCCTTTTGTGCGGGCCCGTGTATTTGTATTCAACTCTACACGAGATGTTCACGTGCAGTGAGAAGCTATTGACAGAGGACGCGCCCCCGCGCGGAGAAGGAAGTTGTTGTGGAGAAGAAGTAGGAATGCTCGCGTGGGAAAGTGTAACAAGAGAGTGCCCGTTCTCGCGCGTAAACACGCAGGTGGACGTCCTCTTTTTGTGCTTCGGGCTCAAAAAAAAAGGCCTTCCTGATAGATGTGACTGCGTTTTCCGTTTCGTCATCCGGTGCTCCAAGGTTCATTCCTTTCCGTTTATTATTTTTTTTTTCATAAGGGTACGTCTCTCCATATGACCACTGCTACTTTTTCGTTTAACAGGTCTTTGAAGGTTTTTTTTTTGTGCGTTCTGAAGGGACTGTGTGATAACTTCCTGAGTCCACTACATTGGTAGGATAAGGTTTTGCAGGTGAGTTGCGGACACGCGCACACCACCCCTCGCAAAAGTAGTGCGATGAGGCGATGAACAGCTGACAAACGTTGTCCTTCGTATGTTTTGACGCTTTTCTGTTGTTGTTGTTGTTTTTGATTTTGAAAAAGAAACGAGATGCAGTTACGCTCGCGGTAACTGCCAATAGGAACAAAGGGCTTTTGGTTTAGGATATCTTCATGGGCGCTTCTTTACGGAGGCCGAGAAGCCACAGCTATCACCTCCTCCGCAGTACGCATGGTTTATGCCCCGGGTGGCGTGTGCTGCTTCCGTTGTAGCGACGCCTGCGCTGTGTTCGACGCGCGCAGGTTGTCTCTTTCTCCGCGTCTTCTTCTTTTCGCTGTTCTCCATCACATGTGCGAGACAGAGGGTCGGAGAATATTGTATACCCCATGAGAGGTCCAGTGGCCATACACCATCCGCTTCTCGATCTTGGAGAGGCCGTTGTCCAAGACAAGGAGGTTTGCCTTCTTACCGACTTCAATGGAGCCCACGTTGTGTAACCTAGCGATGCGTGCGGGTGTGGTCGCCGCCATGTTACACGCGGTCACAACGCCCACACGGAAGAGAGTCACGAGATTGTAGAAGTGCTCGGACAGCGCGCTGGTTCCACCCGCTAGCGTTGACGACGGACGCCCAAGAGAATCGCAGAGGAAGCAGCCACCCTCCGCCCGCACAACGACTTCCCGTCCGTTGTACGAGAGATGTTTCCCAGGCCGTGCCTCTGAAATGCAGTCTGTGATGACTGCCACATCATCTGGGCCGCGCGCTTGCAAAACGGATTGGACCGTGACTGCGTCGACATGGGCCAGATCGGCGATGATCTCCACCGAAGGTGGCCGCGCGCCGTCGTATATGGGTGCCTTGGGAAACCGGGAACACATAGCAACGTTGACAAGAGAAGCATTGCGGTGGTGAAAATTCATCACATTACACATGTGAGTCACGTGCAGCTTGTCCGCCTCGGAGTTCGCCAAACGCAGTGCACCCATGATTTCCCGCTTCGTTGCGACGCGGTCGTGGCCAAGCGACGGGCGAACGCCGATAGCGAGCAGGTGACGGATCTTTTCGTACCCCGACATGGCATCAATGTGAGGAGAAATCGTCATGACCTTCAGTGCAGGTAATGAGGCACACAAACTTGCGAACTCCGCCTGTGAAACGCGATTCTTAACCTGTGGGAGCCCTCCCCGGTCGTGGATAACTGGTCCCTCGGCATGAATACCGCCAAGGATGCAGCAGTCTGGCACGTAGCGATCGATGCATTTGCCGACGGCGGAGATGCATTCCTGTACGAGGGCTTTGTGATCGTCAGAGAAAATCAAGGAAGCAAGGGTAGTCAAGGTTCCGCACCGCGCTAGTTCGCGAAGGGAATACTCTGGGTCCGACCAGTGACCAATGACGTCCGCGTGGCCACCAAGCCCGTGGTTGTGTATGTCGACGAAACCAGGTAAGATGAAATCTCCCGTGACAACGTTGATCTTTGGTTCGTTGAACGATGCACTTAGGCTAGCCTCAGTGGGCAACGGGGTGGAGCTGTCATTCACAGCTATAATATCTTCGCCCACGACAATAATATGTCCATCGTATAGAATCTCCTTTGGTGTGACAACGTTCCCTTTGATAACTGTAATCAGTGTTGGCATTGTAGTTGTATGGCTTTGCCTCAAGCTGGCATTGACCTCCAACGTGCGAAGAATCCCCCTGGTGCTGAATAGAAATATCGATAACGATAGCGGTCCTACTGCGAAAACGTCAGAGACAAGCGCGTTGGGATGAGTCAAAGAAAAATGCTGGTGAATAATGAAGTAGCTAAGTTTTTTTTTGTGTGTGTGTGTGAAATGGTGAAAATTTAATAGAAACAAGGGAAGAAGAATGAAATGGATGCCATGCGGCGATTTAGAGTGTGCCTTTCAGCGGGAGCACTGGAAGTAAGTGACGCCAACAGAGGACATCGACATGTGGCACCTCTCCATTGGCTACCAGGAAGCGGCTTCGTGCGGACGGTGAGGAGTTGGGCGTGTACGAGCATGCAATGTGTCCAGTTCTGTCACACGTGCAAAGAGACGTAGCTTCGAAGAGGAAAATTCCTTCGCCGCCGCATCCAATGGTATCTCTCTGCGCACAGCAGGTCCCTGCAACCACTTGGGCCTTGATGGTCATGGGAGAGAAAACGAATACGTACATGGTCAATGTGTGCTTTCTTTTTTGATATATATTTTTTAGTTTATTTAGGTGATCATACTTATCCTTCTTTTTTCATGTAGAGGTGCGCGTTGGGAAGGACAAAACATGGTGGCGATCCACTCGAAAGGTCGGCCTTTACGAGCAAGGATGAAAAGATATGGACAGACGCTCATGTCAGCATGTCAGTGTTGCTTGAAACGTGCCCCTCCTTCTCAGAGCGCCAACAGGCCTCCATTGAAGATGCTCTCTCCTTTCCTCGCGAACACCTTAGACACCAACTCACTTCACGGGCGCGGTCTTTCGCAGTAGGCACGTATTGCTACTGCTTCACTCAGTGGTGAGGACCAGCAGTTACGCGAAGGAGGCGGTGAGAAGAGTGGGCGAATAAACCGTGAGAAAACAACACGGGAGGAGGCTGGGAGTCAGACGGAATGCCATTGGAGCCATCGAGAAGGAAGAAACACGCGAGAGGTCGTAGAAAAGGCAAGAGTGAGCGAGCAATGAAGAGAGAAAGGGGGAAAAGGCACACAATGACATACAGAAGCACATTGAAAGTGTTTAAAGATAAAACGAAAGAGCTACAAATATGGACACGTGAGAAGTTATGCCGGTGATAACAATTGAAGCAACGGAAGGATTTATTGAACTTGAAAAGATAGCGAATCACAACAACAGCACCAAACTAGCAAGAGGAATATGCGAAGATGTGCGGAAGGAAGGGCAAATGGGGAGGAAAAAATAATGACGTGTGAGTCGCAACAAACAAAGTGAAAGGAACAAATGTGAAGCGAACGAAAGATTCGCCGAAAACTGAAGAGCACGCAGAAACAAAAGAGCGAAAGAGTAACAATATAGAGTCACTTTGTTGTTGTTGTTGTTGTTAAATTGTGAACAGTGGTACGACGAGAGATACAATATGGTTGCCAAACAACAGATTATTCTTTTTGCTTGGCAAAAACATGCACAACGCATGTGGAGAAGAAGACAACAAGTGAAAATTGTGCGCGAGAAGGGAGAACCAGCGTCTTTGAGAAGATTCTGTGAGCGCGCGTTCGTCTCATAGAATCTTTGACATTTCGCAAACGAAAAAGAAAACAAAAATATTTTGCAGAAACAGCAATTTTAGCAAATCACAAAAAAAAAAAAATCGGAAAGGAAAGGAAAGGAGCAAAGGCGTGTCCCTAAAGCTGGTGACACCTGTCTCTATTCAAGTCGCGAATTGAGGGATGGAGTGAAAAGAAGAGTACAACAAGCTCTTCTCTGAGTCCTCCCCGCACGCAGCGTTCCGGTCTTTGCGGTGCCACGTGGTTAACGGTAAATGAAGAACGTCAACGTATTTCACCTCTGGCGAAAGCGAAGCGGAGATAAAGGGCACCGCTAGACTCGCGACGTGCCACAAAAAAAAGGGGAGGCAGGCGCTCCAAGCGCATGGCACTTTCAACTGTACGCCTTCACCGCTAGCGTGAGAGTGCGTGCCTGTGTGTGTCTCTCAGTTCCGAGGTGACCACAGTAATAGTAGTTTCAGAGCTTTTTCGCGCAGCGTTGCGCGACTGCCTACAGCGCCTGAACCATCATCCAGAGAACCCGATTAAACGCGCGCTCACAACATCGACGATAAACAACATAACGCTCCTTACCTTTTGAGTCGTTTCTTTTGGAGTAGCTGATGAAAAAAGAGAAAGAAGAAAAAGCGATGGACATGACAACAGCAGCATCCCAGCCCCTCCAGTCAAAGCCAGAATCAAGAGCAAAGGGATGTGAAAAGAGGCGCTAGCGTGCGCGGCGACGATTGACGCCCAAACTCTCGAGAAGGGGATAGAAGCCATTCTCACGAGAGCCTCGGTCTACGGTCAAAGAAAGGAGGGAAGAAAAGTGTGGTGCAACGAAGGAGAAGACAAAGGCGTTCTTTTAGGGTACCCATCTCGTGGATTCTCTAAAGGCGAAAATGTGGACGTGCCAAACGTAACCCAAGCTGACAAGCGAGTACCACAGAGGTAAAATATACAGACCCTTGGGCAGAGGATTACAAACACGCTGCGGGAGCCGTCGAAGAAGGAAGCGCACGCATTTGTCATCCCAAAAACTGCCAACGACAGTACTTCGTAACAGCATCAATGAGTCCAGCAAGGCTCGTCGGCTGCCTCAACAAAACGTGGGTGCGCACGTTCCCCGTTCCACTCCCCTCTCTATCCCCTGTTGTGATGCGTTCCGTTCATCTATAAGGCAGACAGCCCGCTTCCTAATACTTGGGAGAACCCATTCCGTTTCCGTTGGCAGCCCCATTCATGTTCATATTCATGTTCATGCCCATACCAAGAAAGGGTGTTTGGGCGTTGGGGAGCCCAATAACTGGCTGCGCGTTCGAGAACATGAACGGGACCGCCCCAATCATGTTCTGCTGAGGAAACAGAATGTCTGTAGACAGGTTGGAGAACGGCATCTGGCCCCCAAGAGAGGTGCCGTCGGGGGCGGCCATGAAGGGACTCATGTTCTGCGGCATGCCCGGAAGAAGAGTAGGCTGGGAACCAAGGAAGTTTTCCTGGCTTGCGCTGTGAGGCATCCCAGGAGGGGGGTGCATCTGCATAGGCGGTGTTGCCGACGTCACGGTCGCAGCAGCCGCAGCGGCAGCGGCAGCCTCCTTCTTTCGAGTTTGCTTGCGCGTGGACTCGCGATGGCGGCGGGAAAGCTTCGACTCAATCTTGACGCCGTAAGGGGAATTCTTCAAGAGGTTCTGCAGAGGCATGATGGAGTCGCGCAGCTGAGTGAACTGTGCGTCGTCAGAAGCGGTCACGATTGCCGTCTGGATGACGTAGTTGGCAAAACTGTCTGTCAGAAGCTTCGGCAGCACCTGTGGGTCCGTCAGCTCGTCGACGAGGAGTTGACGGACATCGGGAGAGGCCGTCTTTAAGCACTTTTCAATCACGTTGCTGCTGAACTTGTTGCAAGAAAGCTCCGCGACGTGGTGCAGCATCTGCCTAATGATTTGATTGGTGTAGTGCGACGGAGCCTCCTCTTCCACAGGCACGCCTCGGTTAGTCCCGAGCTCTTGGTGGCGGTCCAGGATGAACTGCACCACATAATTCCCAAACGGATCTTGAACGAGCTTGAGAGAATTGCCCAGGACCGTGTCGATGAGAGTCGTGTAATAGGGCTCTGGGGCCGACTGCAGGCATTTTTGGATGATGCAGCACCCTTGGCGACTCTTGCAGATGTCAATACAGTTCTTGGTGATGGGTTCGAAAATGAGGTCGTTAATTTTCTTCACAGGCTCCGACAGCTCCTTGTTTTCTTGCGCCTCCTTTCCCAGAGCCTTGAGGCGGTTGGAGGAGATGAGCTTGGACAGTGTGTGATTCCCGTTGATGTCCTTGGCAAGCTCAAGGTACGCTGTAGGAGAAATGGCGTTGGTGAGCAGCGTAAATTCCTCAACGGTCTGGAGGCTGTCCACGAGCTTCTGTGAGACGCGAGCGCCGCTAGTGTTGCACGTGACGGAGACGAGGTTGTCCCCCAGTTCGTCAATGAGAAGCATCACCTCTGAGACGGGGCTGGCGTCGGCCTCAATGATCGGGTGCACATCGTACTCGAGCTCGCGCAGCTTGGCCGGTGTCGTGCCGTTCTTCAGGAGAGAGACGACATGCTGCATAAAATCACTACCGTTGGGGTCTGTGGACAATTCCCGTGCATGAGCAATCACCTCGTGCACAAAAACATTGCGGAAATGAAGGCGAGGCCGGTTAGCTGGGTCGTTGGGCTTGAGGGTCTCCTGAATATGGCGGCACGCGTCAGTGACCTTGAGGGCGTCCTTCAGGCCGCTTGCATCGCGCATGCAGCGGTAGATCAGCTGCTTCACCTTGTCTACTTCGGTGTTCCCTCCGGTGGCCAACTCCTCAGTCGCAAGCTTATTGGCGTTAGACGCCTTCTCCTGAAGCTGTGTTTCCAACAACTTAATGTTAGTGTCGACATCGGCCAGCTGCTTGAGAATCTCTTGCCGCTTCGCGTACAGCCCCGTTAGGGTCTCTTCATCGCTTAGTGAGGACATGGTGATATATATTTTTTGTTTTCTTTTTGTGTGTCTGCTTGCACAAGTTTTGTGAGATGTGCCTGTGATGTCTCAGGGAATTGGAAAAAACAAAGTGAATGCGACGAAATTTAATAATGCAAAAAAAGAATGTGGAGTCGAGTGCGTGGGAAAGTATCGCCGTGGACCACAATCAAATCACACACGAGGAAGTCTATCACAAAAAAGGGATAGAAGGAACCACGACAAGCTCACTCTAGCACACTATTATGCACGAAAATTCAGGGAGCGAAGAAGGGAACTGGAATGGGGCAAAGAAACAGAAAGGCAAGAAAGAGGAAATCAAGACAGTGCCCAAGAGAATACGAAGGCTGACCAAGAGCAGGTTAGAAGTAGGTGAGGCGTTGCAGATAGAGAACCCAGTGCGGTGCACACAATAGCAGAGCAGTAAAATTGGCCGTTTACGGACAATGACCAGCCCCACTGTGTCGCGTTACCGGGGAAGGCACAGGTTTCAAAAGCCTGAGTCCCTTTTCAACCTGAAGAACGATGAGACCAGCTTCAAAGGAATGCACTAGAGCTACCGCAATTAGAAGAGAAAGAGGCAGTCTCGAGGTCAAAAACAGCAGTCGGTCACTGCGCCAAGAGAGACACTGCCGTTAAAAAATTCGCACACGCAGCAGTTGTCTCAATCACTGAGGATTCGGCTCCTGACGTGTTTGGCAGTGTTTTCTGCGCGCCAGAAAGGTGCGTTCGAGAGCTTCAAAAGGAAAACACAAAAAATCAGCTGAGAGGCAACAAGAACGAAAAAATGAACAAAGGTAGATGGAGAAGAGAGGGATTCCTATTAAAGTGTCGAAATGTGGAACCAAATGAGTCGTCGGTGTGGAGGCAAATTGAGGTCATAAAAGGTTGGTCATCTGTGAGGAAAGCTCCGTGACACATGCCATCAAGCTCGTCACACTTCCACTGCGGTCAGGTGTTTAGGATGTGCAAGTGGACGTTCTTGACAGAGAGAGAAAGGGGGAAACGGGCAACTTTCCTATCAAGCAGAGGAAACGCAGACCGAAGTATCCAAGACGGCTCCACAACTGACACGGAAGCAGGCCGTTTGTTGCTAAGTCAACTTAAATGGATGAAGACCAATGACCTTTGCGTGCTCTGCACAGTATTTCAGCCGATGACTTTGTTGGAGCGTTTGCCCTTTTCGTTGGGGGAGAGGGGTGTTTATTTTCCTCCTTCTTCTTCGACAGCATTCACTGAAGGTACGTCACTCTTACGTGGAAAAGTGTGTGCCACGTTCGCGGTGGATAACGTCATCACCATAAGAGGGACAACACAACGGAGGAAATTTGTCCGATGCAACACAGGCGTACTGAGACAGTAATCGTGGGGGCAGAGGAAACGAACTCGCAGTACTTCAACGTGGGGTACAGGGAGGAAACAAAGAATGGAAGTGAAAACAAAAAAAAAAAGGTACCTCTCATGGCTGCTCATGGCGTAGCCAGCACACGTAATGGGATTTCGTGCGTGAGAGGGGATGCAGGCAAATTCCCGCGGTTGATGTGGTCGTTTTGAATCGGTAAAAAGGTAAAAGAAATAACAGAATAAAACTGAATTTTGAAAAAGAAGAAATAGTCTTTTGTTGAACCAGGCAATGCACCGCCCGTGATGCCCGACAGGGTCCGGTTCTTCTGAGAGTACGTGTAACAGTGGAATCACATTTTCGAGTACAGCTTTTCCGTGGCGCTGCACAGTTTCAGATAGTTACGGTACCGATTCTCCAGCCGCTTCGCGTGCTCTGGCCTGGGATTGTATTCTTGCGCGAACTTGCTGGACATGACCTCCTGCGCCGCTGACATGTTCGCGTAGCAGCCAGCAGCTGTGGCTGCGATGATGGCAGCACCAAGCGCACAAGCCTGCCCACTCTCACATACCTTTACAGGCATGTTCAACGCGTCTGCGAGCACCTGCATGGCAAGTGGGGACTTCTTTGTGATGCCGCCAACCGCAACCACGTCATCAATACGCACCTTCTGGCGGCGGAGATGTTCCACGATGGCGCGAGAGCCGAGTGCCGTCGCCTCCAACAGGGCAGCGTACACAGAGGGGCCGTCCGTGCTAATGGTAAGCCCCGAGAGGGTACCGCGCAGCCTCTGGTTGGCGTCTGGGCTGCGACGTCCGTTGAACCAATCGACAGCGAACGCTTCCGTCCTCCCGACGTGCGGCTCTGCTTCCTTCCCCAAGTGAGTCAACATGTTTTTGCGAAGGACGGCCTCTGCGGTTGCCAGTTCAGTGTCCGGGATCCGACCATTCTCTCGCAAGACCGCAATTGCTGTGGAGCTCACAAAACGGCTGAACCACGCGAACACATCCCCGTAGGCGGACTGCCCAGCCTCGAGACCAATGCGTCCAGGTACAATGGAACCGTCGACCTGACCGCAGATGCCCGGAATGCAACGCGTACGCACGGAAGGATCGCTAGCGGGATCAATGACCATCATGTCGCATGTGGAGGTGCCCATCACACGGAGGTACGTGAACGGCTTGCAGCCAGCGCCAATCGCTCCTGCGTGGGCGTCAATGACGCCGCCACCCACAACAACAGTCGTGGGGAGGCCGAAGCGGCGGGACCACTCGGCAGAGAGGTGGCCAATGGGCTTGTCAGCCGTTGCTGTAGCGGAACCCATTCGTTCGCGGTAGCGGCCCAGGGTGGGGTGTAGGGTGGAGAAGAAGGCAGCAGGGGGAAAGCCACCCCATGACTCGTGCCACATGGCCTTGTGCCCACACGCACACCGACTGCGCGTGAGGTCGGTGTAGCGTGACACTCCCGCGAAATGGGCCGGGATCCATTCCGAGACCTCTACCACGCTATACGCGGCGTTGGCGACCTTGGTGTCCGTCCGTGCCACGCGCAGCGCCTTGGACCAGAACCATTCTGAGGAATATGTACCGCCGCTGAACATGGTGTAATCGGGTGTGTGCGCGTGCGCGAGACGATTGATGGCCTCTGCCTCGTCGACGGAGGTGTGATCCTTCCACAAGATAAACATGGCATTTGGGTTTTCGGCGAAGTCCGGCAGCATGGACAACGGGCGGCAGCTTTCGTCGACAAGGCAAGGAGTGCTTCCGGTCGCATCCACGGCAAGCCCAACAACGCGTTTCCGCAGCGCCGTCCCATTCTCGTCGTTGGTGAATAGTTGCCCCACCGCCACCTCTGCGGCCTCCAGATAGTCCAGTGGGTGTTGCCGGTACTGGTCAGCGGAGGGGTTGCAAAATAGCCCCTTCTTCCAGCGAGGGTATTCACACACACCGCACGCGAGCTCCTTGCCATCCCTCACACGCACTAGTAAGGCCCGAACAGCATCGCTGCCATAGTCGAGCCCGATGCACAAATCCTCCTGGGACATTGGTTTCCTTGCACTTGTGGGGCGCTTTTATGGGTATGGTAAGAAACGAAGAAGCACAGAAGTCAAAACAACGGCTTGTAGAGAGGTGAGAGAGAGGGATAAGAGGAGAAAAGAAAAAAAAAGTGTCGAAGAATGATCGAGAGCAACAGAACTTATATTCGAGCGGAAAGCTTTCAATATGCATCTCAGCGAAGAGCAGCAGACAAAAAAAAAAAAAAAAAAAAAAAAAAAAGGAGTGTCGCAGCGAAGGCAAGAAGCAGAGATGGAAGAGGTAGAATCAAACGAGAACAGCGCTTCCCTCGCCGTTCCAATGGCCCACTGTTTCGTGGGAAAGAAGACACGTTTGGTCGGCAGACATCGTAGACCTTCCAGCAGGAGACACACAGTGTTTCTTTCACTCGCAAACGTCTCACCAAGAGTGATACACGGTGTTTGACAGTGGTGCCGCGTATTACATGAAACGAGCGTTAAGCGGAACGAGTCCTCGCGAGAATTGTTTGTGCCTTCATAGCAAGTCTTGGCGTATGCGTACGACATTTGTGTTTTCGAAAAAAGGGCCAGCTGATGGCCTGCGCAGCAGCATCAGCGTTGCCCCTCGCTTTCTCCTTTCTCATGTGTTTTGGGGTTGGAGAAAGAGAGGGGAAAAGCGGAGCTGGTCGTGAATCTGAGTGCGAGGTGGCGCGGTAGCGCGGTGTCGCCTGAGAACTCACAAGCAGAATCTGAACACGGCGCCGAATCGTTTCGCGCTCAGCTGGTGTTCACCGTATGAAACATCACTGAGCGCCACACAGAGCGACATTTACACACGCTGCCACGGCGCAGAGAGGAAGCGAAAAAAAAAGGGTAGAAAACATCTAAGCGTCTATCTCTATGTTCAATGCGCAATGCCGTCAAAAAAAAAAAAAAAAAAGCTACCTTTGCGAAACGTGGTAGAGAGAAAAAAAAAGTATACAGTAGTGTTACCTGAGAGCTTACCCTCAGAGAAAGCGGCTTCGTTTCGCACTTGGTCGACTGGCGCTGTCGTCGTTATCTGAGAGTCCAGTCGCCGGCGATGGTGGCGCTGCTGCGAACGACGCGCTGGGTCGAAAAAAGAGGGACCCGACGTTGACGATGGTCCCCCAGAGGCCCCCACGGCTACTGCGCGTCGACGGAGGCGACTTGAATCCCTCGGAGGAGGCACCCGTCACGCTGAGGTCCGCTTGTTGTTGCGGGGACGGTGTCTCGTTGGCGGGTGCGACAGGTCCGACACTCTGTTCACTAGTCCTACTGGCCGCTTTCGGTTCAACAGAGGGAGTTGGCGCCTTTGTGGGATCCAGCGCTGGTGCCGACCCCTCAGGTAGTGCGGACTCACTGTCATTTCGTTGACGCTTGCTACTACGGACGCAGCTCGCCTGAGCCTGCAGCCGGGCCACCAGTGTCGCCTTGTTGCCAGTGACGGGAAGCTCCTTCGCTCGCAGTGCCTCCTTGAGCTGAGCAACCGTCCGCAAGCGGGGGTCGTCTGGATCCTCAGTGTCTGACGTGCCGTCACTTCCGCCCCGTCGTCGCGGCTGCTGCTTCCTCGCTGCTTTGCGCCTCCGTCTGGCACGACTTCCATCGTCGCTCTCTGTCTCCTCATCTGACGCCGAGGCCTCATCGTCGTAGTCGCCATCCTCGTCACTCTCGCTGCCCGACACGGAGCCAGATACGGAGGAAGAAGACGGCGTATGGGGTGTCAGGGGATCCGGTGAGGCGTCCGTTTTTGCAAAATCGCGCAGATAAGTCCGGCAGACGTGGAGGGCAAGACGCAGCTGCGACGCCTCAGCGGCGTTGCGCGGTCTGTGAAGTCTGCCCGAGCCGTCCGCGAGTAAGTGCCCATCGTAGGACACCAGCAGCAGAGGGTCGACGTCAGCATCTGCTGCGGCCGCCACTGCCGAGGCTGCAGCCACAGCTGCCGCGCCAACCGGAAGTGGCATGGGGATGGATAACCCTGGGGGATCGTCGTCATCGCTGGAGGCGGTCACATGAATGCGTGAAAGCCGCGACGCGCGTGGCATGGGCGGTGATTCTCCCGTCAAGTTGTCAAATAGAATCTCGCTGTCATCAGCAACGTAAACGAGCCGCCGTTTGACGGAATCCATGGCGGAATGTTGTATAAGTAGTGTACTATCAAGGGCTCAACTAACGCCAAAATATGAACTTTGTTGGTGTAGTGAAAAGGGAGTGTTTACGATGACGCTTGAACTCTCAGGGTGAAAGCTCGCCGCCTCCAAAAGGTCTAACTCCAGTTGTACGACAAACCAACGTCAAGAATGGAAACCAGCGCCGCAGGAAAAGTTAGGAATACGGAAAGCCTTCGCAGGCACAAAAAAATAATAATGTTAAATGTGTTGATGAATGACGTCTTCTTTCTTCTTTCTGTTTGCAGAGGGCAGGACGGAGTGCCAGGAAGAGAAAATGTAGAAATTCCATGGGGAACGAGTTAGTCGTGCCGTCACATCACCTCTTCTTTTTCGTCGCGCAACAGAGGTTCACATCTTCCGCCTTTGTAGAGAAACACGCACCTTCCTAACGAGAAAACTGAGTATCATGCGAGGGACCGCCGCACATGTTTCCACCGTTGTGCAAGTAACCTCTTCCCCACAGAGGCAGTACAGCGGCAGGCATAACTACTCTTGTGAGTTACACATGAGCGCCTCATCGAAACGTGGTGGTGTGAAGGTGCAGATCGAGCTGAAGCGCTTGACTCTCAGGACATGGAGAAACCGAGGAGTGTGCATTTTTCCACAAGGCGCGCCTTCAGAAAGGCACCTCTTTCTCTTTGACTTTCCTTGTCACAATTGTTATCTTCCTTCGCAGGGTTAGAAGAAATAAGGCGGAAAAAAGGGCATGTCTGAAAAAAACAAGAATAAACGAGTTGCCTCCTATCAGCGTGTCTGCGTGCCATCACGCCTCCTCAAGGTGTACATGTTGTGCTGAATGTGCTACACCTTCTCCTCCCAAAGTGCACGAGAGCAGCATCACGATCATCATCAGTCAACCACGGGAGGCATGCCCTTCCACACGACTCTCGTCTGCTTTCGGCTTCGTCTCTCATCTTCTGCCAAACGTTGGCGCGGAAAGAGCTCATTGGGACGTGTCGTGGGACGTGCCAAGCACAGCTGAGAAGCAGACAGAAAACGATGGCGCGGCAGAGGAGGACGTTGGCTCTCTGTGACAGTGATAGAGCGAAAGGAAGCGGTCGGGGGAGGGAGCATGTGATCACACAGCGCACACACGCACACGCACACACACTGCTGGCCAACAGCTGTGATGATCCTTTGTGTGACTGCCTTGCAATGGGCTATCTCCCTTTCCCTTTGCATACCCCCTGTAGTTCCCTTCATACTCACATCTGCCGTTGAGCGCGCTCCCTACCCGCGAAGAGCCCGCTGGCAGCGAAGGACACCCTGGGAGACGTTGGAGAGGCTCGGAGCGAGCGACTTTGCCTTATTATAGTCCTCCAATGCCAGCTTCCACTTCTCCATGCCCTCGTACGCGATGGCGCGTCGGATGTACGCCTTGACATTGGTGCTATCAATCTCCACCGCCGCCGTGCAGTCCTCAATCATCTGCTGGTACAGGTGGGTCTGCTGGTAGCACGCAGCGCGGTTGGAATAGTAGGTAGCCTTTTCCTTTGTAGGCTCCTTCTGAAGCTCAATGGCGCGTGTGTAGAAGAGCGCCGCCTGTTCGTAGCGGCCTTCCGTGAAGAGGGAGTTGCCCAGCTGCTTCGCCTCTTCGGACGTCTTGCAGGAGGACGGCTTAGCCTTCTCATTGCGCTCTTTCACGAGAGCGTTGAGGGTCTGGAGCTTCTCCATCACCTCCTCATTCTTTGGCTCCACACGCAACGCCTCCTTGAACGCCTTCAGCGCCTCGTCGGGCTTGTTCATGCTCTGGAGAGCCACGCCTTTGCGGAAGTACCCCTTGAGCCAGTCCGGCCGCACACGGATGCACTGATCGGCATCCTCGGCCGCCTTCGCATAGTCACCGAGGCCCTGCCAGCTTGCGGCACGGTTGGAGTACAAGGCACCCGAGGCCTCACCGTCTGGGTTAAGGGCGATGGCCTTTGTGTACCAGTCAATGGCCTCTTTGTACTGCTTCGCCTTGAAGGCGGCGTTTCCCTTGGCCTTGAGGTCTTCAGCAGACATTTTCGGTAGTTTACCACGTGCGTTCAAACTGGCAGTGAGACGGAAATAGAGTCTACACCAACAGATAAATTCACCCTCGGTTGGTTTTGGTTGTGGCTTGGATTGTGATACACAATATCGTCTAGAGAACCGATGTGGTAAGTAATTCAAAGCGGTACTATGGAAAAGACGATGACGAATCTGCAAGTATGGGTAGGTGAAGAGAGAGTAGCGAATGAAGAGGTTAGCCAGGCCACGACAATTGTGCCCAATGGAAAGGGCCAGCAAACGCCCCTGCATCTTATGAAGAAATATAAATGTGTTCGTATGAAAGGAATTCCCTGTGACTCTGAGCACCAAGACTGGCAGCCTCACACATCTACACAAAAAACAGCACAGACCCTCAGTTCATGTACCACCTCTTCCGATCGCAACCGCAGAAAGGTTGTGATGGGATCCGACTTGATTTCTCCTCTTTTTTCTCAGTCATTCAGTCAGTCAGTCAGCCTGATTTGAAATGCTAAAAGCAGCCAAAGGAACGGCAGTGCAGCCGTCTCACCACGCACAGGGTGACGCTGGTGAGCTCGCCTAAAGCAAGGAGAAAAAAGTAAAACGTAACGCATAAAGTAGGGCGAACGAGGAAGTTGTTTTTTTTTTTCACTGTGTTGGTGTTGGTTGATGAAGCAAACAAGGCCTGGAAGCGCATCAACTAACTGGTGAAGATGGGCGGTATAGAATTCAGTGTAGTTGTTGCCACAAGAAAGCAGTAGTGATCGTGGACCAAGTTCCATTCATCCCAGTCGTCAATCATCTCCAGTTTGTTCAACCACATCATAGTGTCACGCGGCACCGTGAGATAAAGTTGCTTCATGGAACGGCACTTCGCAACGGTGAATCCGACGTCCAGCGCACGCTTCTCGTGGTCGGCGGTCGTAGGCAGGTCCCGGATGCCTTTAAGGTTGACACCAATGCTACTCAAATTCTCCACCATCATGGCGCCAAAGCGGTCGTGAGGTTGCATGGCGTCGTACGTGATCAACTCGATGCTGGTGGCTGTTGGTCCCCCAAGGACATCGTTCACTGTGCGCTTAAGAACGTCCGTTGTGATAGAAGCCTCAATGTACACGAATACCATCTCGGCGAGAAGAATCGTAGGGACGCCGGGTTTGACATGATCCTTCAGCAAGGCGCACGTGGCTGCAGGGTCACGCAAGTCGCAAGGCAACAGCGCATAGTCGTCCTCCAAATACTCCTGAAAGACGTTATTTCGCTTGATGACACGATCCTTTTCGGCAACCAAGTCTGGCAGGTCCAACTCTACGTATTTTGCAAGGTTCACGTCGCCTCTATGGTCTTTCTTCAAGCGGAAATACAGCGTGTCCACTCCTGCCCCAAAGCTGATAATCTGGATAGGCGTTCCGTGAGCAGCCTCGGCGAATGACTGTACTGACTTCTCAATCGCCTTTGTGCGCAGCCATGTTCCGCGGTTCATAAGAGGACTATTCACAATGGTGGCGTCCTTGGCGAAGAAGGAGACAAACGGGTCGTCAAGATACTTCTTTGCAACGCAATGCACTTTGCGCGAGCACGCGTCATGGGCAGTTTTCTGTAGTGCCATTGCCCTCTGCCGCTCAATCACACGTGCACCGCGAGAAGCGTGTTCTTTGAAACAGGGAGCGGGGAGAACCTACGCTACGTGACTCAACCCCCGATGCGCTGGAAGATGCAGGGAATGAGGAATTCAAGTGGTTCTAGTAATATGGCAACGAAGCGGGTTTGCGTCGTCTGATGCAGATGCGTATATGTATGTGAGCTCTCGGTGTTGACTTGTCTGTACAGATTCTGTGTCGGTGCGCGCAACAGCTAAGGCACCGGTTCACCAGTGATTGAACAACTGTATCACAGTATCAATACAAACGATGTCGAGAAGGATAGCTCGAACGCAACAAACGAAAGTAGTAGGAGAAAAGTGAAAACGGTCAGTGACGTATTGGCGGAAAGTAGCTGTGGTTGTCCCTCTGTGTACATCAGCGACGCCCCTCCCACCAGCGAGCGTGCACGCAGCTGGGTTGGGGGAGAGTTTGCGGCCTTACTCTCTAGATTTGACCACATCGCGCAATACCTGGTTAGTGGTGGTAGTGGTAACTTCCTGTTCTCATAGTCTTTGCGTACATGAGTGCACGTCCTTTTCGAACAAAATAGCATCACTGGATTATTTAGATGACTTCGCTTTTGTCCCTGGTTTCCTTTGCATGTGAGAATTACTGTGTTAATCGAACGAGCGGCACTCAGATCAGACTTGTTCCTCTCATCACTGACAGATGGTCCTGCAGTTTGTCCTCAAACTGTTGGACGACCGGCCCCGCAGCCGCGGCGGACACTGGTGTACCGCCCAAGGCCGCCAAGTGATTTGTCACATCCGCGAACACACGCTCTAGAAAAGAGCTGCTCCCTGGCAGCTCCGCAGCGGTAGCCGCGCAGGTTGTCTGAAGGGCTTCCGGGGAGCCTGAGTGCCTACTCAGCTTGAGAAGCGTTTTAGCGACGAGGCGCACATTCCGCGGCTGCACCTTGCCAGAGGCTAAGGAGCGCAGGAGGACCCGCAAGAGAGACTCCACGCCGGCGGTGCCCCCATTGGGCTCGGTGCCAGACGCCGCACCCAGGCAGTCGGCGGCGTGGCTCGCCACAGACACGCCAGCACGCTGCGTGCTGGCGTGGTCAGACGTAAGCGCGTAAAAAGTGGCTGAGAAAAAAGTGTTGGAGTGCTGTGGGGAAAAGACAATGAGCGTCGGCATCGCCTCTGTACACATCTCTAGTGAAGAGAAGAGCGTTTCCTCGAGCTCAGGGTAACAAAGCGTGCGCTGGTCAAGACAGTCGAGCAGTGTTGCAAGCGTTCCCGACGTGGTGGCCATGATGGCGCTGACATCTTCGTCAGGGAGAAAGCAGTCCAGCAGTTTCCACTGGGCAACGGCTGCGACCAGCTTGCCCGTCCACGTGAGAAACAGCACGCGATCGCTCTCTGCGTCTGCGGAGCCTTGCCACGTACTGGTGCTTCTGAGCACCGTGGACACGCCCTCCTCCGTCGTCTGCACCAGGGCGAGCAAGGTGAGAATGTCTTTGTTCTCGAGCACGAGCACACACGCGGAGAACATGCTGTGCACGCACTGCACCACCTCAATGGCAAGCTCTCGCTCGTTGAACTGAGCAAGACTCCGGCGCAGCAGGTTCTCCGCAGTAGCCATGACAGGGGAGAACAGTGCGCGCACAACATCCTGTCGCCTCACAGACTCGAAAAGACCAGCAATAGTCGTCAGACAGTCCAACAGCTCATTCACTGAGGAGCTCTGACGAGAGGCAGACTTCAGCAGCGAACCGAGTGACGCGCTACTGCCCTCTGTGCCCGCATCCTGGGCGGTGGCGAGCCCTCCTGTGGACGGAGGCGGAACGCCAGCGCAGCTGACGACAAACCCAAGAAGGCGGCCGCGTGTATGGCCCACAAACTGCCGCCCCGATTCGCAGGTAGAGAGGTGGACAAGCGAGGTGAAACTGCCCTGCGACACAACAAACGCACGAACCTCTGCACTTTTGTCAGCAATCCCATCGAGCAGCGCGCAAACAGCATACATACAGTCCTTTTCGTACGGGACGTTCTGCAGTGCGGCGAGCGCAAACTGCAGGGCGAACGTGACAAACCCTGCACCACCGCCAATGGCGTGCGAGAAGAGGTCCCACACGCTTTCTTCGGGCTCAACATAGGAACGACAGTACGCAGTGAGTGCGTCGGCGTACGCAGTGTACACAGCAGGGCTAGTGACGCATGAGTTCGGTGCGAAGAGCACCGCGGAGGCTGACATGAGTGTTTCCACTAGATGCACAAGGGCTGCGGCGCTCCCGGGCTCTTGGAAGCACCGTGGGACGCAGGGCTCCTCGCCGTCTGCCTTATCGGCAATAAAAAAGGCTGCCACTTTGACAAGAATCCACACCGCTTCGTTCACTCGAACGGCGGCCGCCTCATCGAGCGGGTGCGAAGTCGCCGCACTAACCTGGCCCACGGCACTCTGCAAGGCAGCCGTGAGCGTTGTGCCTCCGTCGCACGGGGAGACACGCCCAATGTAGGCTACAAGCTCCAAGTGAGAGTTGGTAAAGGCATCCGCGATGCCGTCCTCGTCCTCGTCAACAGCGCAAGCGGCCGTTTTACTTTCGAGATACTTGCCAAAAATGGCACAGCAGCTTCGCCGGAAAACGTCGCGGCCCACCGAAGGAGAGGAGGAGCAGGAGCCGCCTGTCGCAGAGGCGACGGTGCTGCGGTCGCGGTCAACAAAGAGCGCAAGCTGTAGCCACGCGCTCAACGCCTCGTCAAGCGAGGACATCACGTTATCGTCGTCCTCCTTCGAGTCCCAGACGATCAGGTAGAGGGTCATATCAGAGAACTTGCTCAAGAGCTGGTTCATTTCATCACAAAGAATACATTCTGTGAAGTTGGAGATGAGGAGGAGGAGACTGTTGGCGAGCACAGGAAGAAGATGGAAATCCACCGCGTCGCTGCCAACAGCAATGCTCTCAAAGATACTCATGCAGAGAGCAAAGCTCTCTGTCACAAAGCGCGCCGTCTCGAGCGGCTCCCATGCACTGCCTTTGAAAGAGCAAAGCAGCTGAGAAATCTCCGCCACGCGTTGGCGAGTGACGGGGACTCCGTTGGCGCTGTGACTTACGTACCAGGTGGCAAGCACGGAGAAGAGAGTTTCTCCGCTCGTGGGGCCACAGAGGCTCGCGGTGTCGGGCCCGAAGGGACTAAAGAAGAGCCGGTCCCAATACGGGCCAACCACGGTGAACAGCGCACAAGACTCATCGGTAGCAGAGTCTTCTTCAAAAAATCGATGAGAAGGCCACGTAAGACACGCCACCACGCCACCAAGTGCCGCATCAACGAGCGCAGGCATCTGCTGAGGGTCGACAGTGGCGCCGGGGGTCTGCACAGCCCGGTGCAGCAGCGACAAGGCCAACTGTGCTAAATGATCCTCCCCCTCAAATGCAGTGCGCGCACGGCGGTGGCAGCTCACGGGCAGCCCACGCTGCCTTGATGTAACGTCAAATAAACCGAATTCTTCAATGGTTCGCTGAGTTACCATGTAGAGGAAGAACAAGCGCGCTGCCGTCGCATTAGCGCCGAGGAAAAGAAAGCCGTCAACGAGACAACGAACAACGTTCACTACCTCACCGTCATTTACCTGAGCATCCAGCCCGATACAACCAAGCTTCAGAACCACAGCGATGCACGAAGCGAGTTCCACCACAGCTGGTCGCCATTCGTGAGAGAGCATTTTCGCGTCGAGAGCGTGAGAGTAGTCCACAAGGAACTGTAGCACCGAAGCCACATTGTGCAACCACACTTCCCGCTGCCGAACAAGAAATATCTTCAGCAGCTTCAACGACACAAAGTGGACATAGGTGGACTCCCGGGACGAGGTCTCCGTCTTCATGACCGCAATCACCTCATCAAGATTACTCGTACTCTGTAGTGTGGCAATGATATCCTCAGCGCCCCGGTGGTTGCCGCTTTGAATACACTCAGCGGCCCGTTGGATAGAGCAGTTCATCTCAACGCGGCCAGCAGCAACCTCGACACGGAAGACTCAGTGTTCGCTGTTGGTAGGTCTCAGGTGGTCGACGACTTGAAGGCCCTCTTGGCGCTCTTGGCGCTGTCCGGAACAGATATGTGGATGTTTACGTGAGATACGTAGAAAGCTCTACATGAGTCGGTGTGAGGGATGAGGGAGAAGGGAGGACAGGACATGAAGAGGTGAACAGTGTTTTCTCTATTTCCACAAGACACTCTTCGCCGATCGCCGGTGTGTGCCATACCCGATGACGTGGGCCTCGCGTTCTTTGTGGACGTCGTCAGCGGAAGAATGTGTCCACCCGCACGCTGCCAGATGTAAATAGAGTCTACTCGTATGCGCTGTAGGAAGAAGAACCAGTCTAGCAGAAGCTCCATGCAGCCACCAGACAGGGATGCCTCTGCTTACAGCTGTTTGTCTTTTGCTGTCACGCTTCTTTTTGTTTGTTTGTTTCTCCTGTGAAGGTTTTTTTAATTGGCTGAGTTTCTTTTCCTTGTGCGCGCGCGCCAACCACAACACTGAAAAATGTCGTTGTTTGTCGTCAAGATCACACACACACGCACGCCTTTGCACGTTAGGCAAAGTCAACTGTCCACCCGCCTAGCTCACTCTGCACAAACGCGATCATGCGAGTGAATCTTTGGGCGGCAAGGGTTGGCGTCATCTCTTCCGCATGTGCTTGCGACGGAGGCGTTCCGCTTCCTGCTTCCCCAGCGCCACCGTTATGTGCAGACTCCGCCGCCTCCAGCGCAGAGCTCAGCGAAAACAGGGCACAACGCAGATAGGCCTTCACAAGCGCGACGTCCTGTCGGTTGCAGGCTTCACGGCAGCCGGCGTACCAGAGCTCTTGGTACTCCGTGCACCACGTGCGTCGGCTGAGCTCGAAAAGAGAGACTCCCTGCGGATGCCCTCTAGTAGGATGAAAGGAGGTTTGCCCTGTGTCACGAGCGTGAACTACTCCGCTCACCTCGTCCGTCTGCGTTGCACCCACATCGAGGGAAACCTCCACCACCTGATCTTCGTCGTCAACGAGAGTGACTTCTGTCGCCTCCTCAACCGCAGACGGTGTATGCTGTGCGCCGTTCCGATGTGTCGGGGAGTCTAAAACCTCCTCCACTGGTGAGTCTGCCCGCCTGGTGGCTCTGGAGAATGCTGCAGCCAGGGTCATCTGGCCTGTATCGGGCCGCTCGCGCTTTCGGTTGTTGGCACCGTCGGTTTCTGTCGTCCGGGGACGCAACCCGGTGGCCTGGATGGTCATGCCGCGCAGATCCTCAATGAGGATATTCTCGAGTGACGTCAGTGTCACCGTCCAGATGATCTGCGTTTCCAGCGCCGCGGGGTCCAAGCCGAGCTGCTCGGCACGCTCTCTGTCCGACATGGACCGCTCCGTGACCAGTAACGGACGAATCGTATCCTTCACAGCATCCAGCATGAGCGCGGAGGCAGCTCCATCCAGTGCGTGAACAAACTTCACCGGCACGTGCACCTCCACGCATCGACCGCGACCCATGAACTTTTGGGTCTCCTTTGGGTGGCACGGATGGCGCTCCAGCAACGTTAGCCGCAGCGCCTGTGCGGTCGCGTCCAGTCGCTTCATTTTGCCGCAGACCTCGTTCAGGAGCTGCGTGACAATAGACCACACATCCTCGATGCTGCGTGGGCGTACGGCGTAGTTCATGGAGCAGCCCACAGACGCTGGCATCGTCTTACCCATAGCCTTCTGGTCATCTGGATCCCCGGTACGGCGAATCACCCGAAAGTCGTCACCGCGGCAGAGGTGGTAGAACGTATCCCCCGCCTTCTTACCGAGCAAGGCCTGTAAATCCTCTCGTTTTATTTTTTGGACGTGGCTGCACAAGACGACGGGGTGATTTGCCTCGTCACCACCTGCGTCGCTGTCACTGCTGTCGGCACCGCTGACCTCCTCCCCAGACGCATCCTCGTCAGCCGCAACCTCCCCCTGACCTCCCTTGACAGGGGCATCTCTGCCGCCCTGTTGCAGGGCACCCGCCGGCGTGCTGGGCTCGCCCTCGCGGCTCAGGAACTGGTGTTCCCGTAGAAAGCGGGCGATTTTGTGCCTTGTCGTGCGACCTGCTCCATGGATTTCGCGGAAAGGTAATTTCTGCATCACCTGCGGAACCTCCTCTCGTCGAATGACGCGAATGCCGTTCGGTTTCGCCTTCTGTGTGGCTAGTCTTGCGAGCATGATGTTTGGTCCAATCCCGCACGATGCTGTGCATCCTGTGGCTTCTTGCAGTTCTCTTCGAACAAGCTCGCAGATCCTCTCAAGGCCCTCATAGTCGGTGCTGTCTGTCGCAATCATGACCTCGTCGATGCTATACACTTCCATCGACATCCGCACTGGCGGGGTCGCCGACGTAAAGGCCTCGAACAGGAAACGATACAGAGCTTTGGTGACGCGCTCACAAGCGGGGAGGTCGTAGCCAAGGATGACCAGGTCGGGACACAATTCTCGCGCGGCATTGACGTACATGCCAGCGTGAATGCCAAAAGAGCGCGCCACATAATTGCATGAAGATATGTCGCTGTTAAAACGGCCAGCCGCGATACCCACTGGGAGCTCCCGCAGGTGCTCATACTCTTTCTTGGCAAGTTGCACATTGCAAAAGAAAGCGTCCATGTCCACGTGCACAAAGAGTGTTTGGTTTAGGATTCTGCCATGATTCCACTCAGGGTGCTCCGTGAACCACTCCTGCTGAAACTCATCGTGCATCTTTGTTTTCCATTGGCCAATAAAATGCAAGCGCGAGTGGCGCTGAAAGTGCTCCAGGCTGTTGACTTGATCCGCCATCCTGCGCGCCACCTCACCGCCGTCTGACGTCATCCTCGCAGCTGTCTGGCTGCGACTTGCTTCCAGATGGTAGTGCGACACTCAGAGTTTCTCCTCCAGCACGTTGTGCCTGATGGGTGTTTGACAAGGTCAGTTGGGTGAAAAAATCGACAAAGCAATCCTGTGCTTCTTTTGTTAAGCGAATCCTGTCATCCAAGTCCACCGCTGCTGCCTCCGAGATAAGGACAATGGCGTCACGTGAAATATGTCCTTCAGACATTCAACACCCCTTCCAGCAAAGGATGTCGTATCCAATAGGATGTTCTCCCTCTCTCCTTCTTTCTCTATCGTCACAAATAGATGTGGGGGAGACAACGCACCTTTCCCCAGAAGCTTATAACTTCCCTAAATTCTATGAGATGGGTGAACGTATCCCTCTATCAACAGAATCTGTTTTCTAAGAAAAGATGGGAGAACCACGTCAATGGCGTTCCGTTACGCATCAAAGCAAAGAAACAGTGGGTAAGCAAGGAGCGGGTCGAATGCGTAAAAGATGTCTGTTACTGCAATTGAGTGCGTGGATGTGTGTGTAGATGCGCCTGAGCTGCCATGGGGAAAGTTTTGCAAGTACGCAGTCTTCCATGCCTCGTATCAGGCGGTTTGGTAGCACCAATAACCAAGACTTGCTTTTCTTTTTTTTTTCCGTCAATCTCCTCATCCGAGAGAAGGACACTAGGTTGCGGAGGATCCTACGCTGCAGTGGAACAGAAAGACTCGCTCGAAATTGTTTCTTATCCGCACCAGTGCACGTCGCTTTTCCTCTGCTCAACTTTTTCGTTCCTTTCTTTTAGTGCCCCCGCTACCTCAGTGAGCGGGCACGGTTGTTCCAAGGTGAACCGGCCTGTCGCACTCACATGTTTGACAGTGCGTCCAGGGAGAGGCTGAGTAAGGAGGGAGCAGAAAACAAGGTAATGCAAAAGGATAGGGTACATGAAGTGAATAGGAAAAAGAAACGAAACAAGAGAAAAGCATTTTGGGGGAGTAAAGACATGTGCCAGAAGAAAGGAACGTGAAGTCGACATTTCTCTCTTTTATTATACATTGAGGAGCAACTTCACTCTGGCTTGCGAACTCGCGTTGGAGAAATCCATGATCACGAAGCCGTCCAACAAGTCAGCAGGGGTCAAGCGGCATGCTCCTTGGAGCAACGGGACCCCGTGCCTGTTGACGATACGCACAGAGAGACTATCGCGGAGGAGGCATTCTGGGGCGAAGCGCCACCGTCTGTCTATGCGGGAAGTGCTAAATATGGAGGCAGTTACCTCAACGGTTCCTGCGCTGAGGAGAGTCGTGACGTGTTCCTTCGCCAGCGCGCAATGATGCGCAAGGGCTTGATTGGGCCTCTCGCTCCCCAGCTCGCCGCCACTCGCGGACGCGCCACTAGGGATGCAGTCCGTTAGGGGAGAGAAGGCAACCACCAGTGCGACAGGCTCCTCATCTTTGCTTTCCGAACCTGACGGCCTAGAAGTGATGGTGAGTGCACTGTGCACCTCCAAGCACGCCACCGGGTGGCCGCCGCTCTGCACGTCCGCTGACGGGACCGTTTCCGTTGTCCCTCGACACAGGCGGCCAAGCGAGCGGCGGCTGGAGAACTCCTCAAAGACAAGCCTATCGCGCAAAAGGAACATGTCCACAAATAACCTCGCGGGGCCTTCGCGTGCGGCTGCCCTGACCGCCGCGGTTGCTGCCAGCGTGGCCTTGCCCACGCGCCTCTCCTCCTCGCGTAGGTACGCTAGAATTCTGTCTTCAGACCAAAGGCGGCCGTTGTACGTATCGTCTCTCAGTAAATCCCCTGTGGGTAAGCGCGGCGCGAATCCCGAAAGGAGGCGTTCCCCGTCGCGGCAGTGCCGGTGAAGCATCTTCAACCGGTCGGTGGCCGCCTCGGCGACGCGGTGACGCCCGGTGCCCTCCTCAAACATCAGTTTCGCCCTCGAGAAGCCGCGCTCCCACTCACACTCAATGTCTTGCCTTGCCTGTGGCTCAGTCGTCGCAAGAAGGTCTCGTGTGGTCGTGGCGTACACCTCTCCAAGGGAAAAGAAGCGCAACTTTCTTTCTGCTTCGCAGAGTTCCTCTGTAGAATATCGGATGGGGGCATCGTGGCCATACCGGTAAGCACACGCACGCACTGCTAGTTCGGCCTCGGCCATCAGGGCAAGTCTGGCCTCCAACTCCTCCCAGGCACACGCCCGCAGGAACGGGTACTGATAATGGGTGGAGGAAAAGATAAAGTTCCGCCGCTCAGCCTCCATCGTCGATAGGTGCTGCCGCTGCCGCGTCTCGCGGGCGACGAGCTCCTCTTGGTACAAATAATGCAGTGCCTCCGTAGCCTCAGCTTCACGGTGCCAGCGCTCACCAAGCTCGGAAAGAAGCAATGAAGCGCTCTGCAACTGACGTCGAGAGGCGCTCTCCTGCCTCATGCACTGATGCCGCGCGCTCCTCTCCTCGTGCGTTAAACGTGCCATCAATAAGCCCCGTCGTGCGGTCGCCTCTTGCGCTACAACTACTTGACGCCAGTGGCGCTCGTGGTGAACCACCTGCTCTGCTTCGACGAGAATACTTGCCCGCGTCATCAGCTCCTCCTTCTGCCCTCGTAGGTCAATGGCAGCCACATCCTCCTCGAGCTCGATTCGAGCCCGTGTCTGTGCTTCGGAAGAGGATAGCACCATCAAGGGGACTGCGACGGTGCGACGGTAGTGCCAGGCAAGCAGCGCGTCCCACGACGCCTTCTCCAGGTGCGCTAGCGCGCGTGCACCGTCAAGGGCATCTGTCTGGCAGCGCTCTCGTGTCATCTGGCGGCGCACGCTCAAGGCGGCACGCACCTCTTCCCCACGGATGCGAACCCTGCTCCGCTCTTCCTCAGCAACTAGTACCTTCTCAGCGGAGATAGCCTTCGCCGTGCTACTTGTCACGTGGTGCCACCGATGCATGGCGGCATGTGCGGTGTGCTCCTCTTGCCACAGCTGTGCAGCCCCTCGCGAAAACTCTGCGAGAAGCTCAGTCCTCTGCCGTTGGTGACTCGACACCAGTCTATGTGCGGCTGCCGCAACGTCCTCGATGGTGTGCCTTCCGTAACGCTCTTCGTCGTGGATAGCGCGACGCTCAAAAAGTTCCAGGGAGGCGACAAGGTGCGCGATGTCGCTATGTGCAACGATGCGCTGATGAACGTCACGCCATCCAATGGTGAGGTGATACAAGACGGCATGCAGCTCGGCCTGCTCACCGGCGACTATCATGTCGCGCAACCTCGCCTCCTGTCCCATCATCGCAGCCATTTCACCTGGAAGACGACCCTTCTGAATGATGCCAGCTTGAGTGGTTGTGCGGAGTGCAGAGGCAGTCATCACATCTTGTCGCAGCACAGCGAACATGTTCTCTTGAGCCTGTGTGTATAAAACGCTGAGATGGAGGAAACTTAGCTTCTCAATGCCGACGCGGTCTCTCCCTTCGGCCGCGACGAGTTCGGAAACGCTCTTCCCAAAATCGCTAGCGTACCTCATCGATTCAATGAAGAGCCCGCTGGCATTGCGGCGAGTCAGCTCCCGTTGCAGCCCCTGACCCAGATCAATCAACCTCCGCTGCAGTAGTTCATCTCTCTCGAGTTCCGCTTGCTGCGCAAGGGACCGGCGCGAGGCGGTTTCTTTGGCAGCAAGGGTCAACGAACGGAAAAGGCGTCCTCGCCACCGAACAGTACTGCGATACTCAAGGACGATGGCCATTCGCATGCGCTCTTCCTCCACCATGAAAGCGCACGCGTGCATCAGGGGAGAAATGGTCTTCGCGGCCGAATCCTCAATCGCATGGCGCGCCGCCAACTCCTCTTTTTCCAACAATGCGACCTCCTCCAGGTTGCACTCATGGAAGAGAGTCCGTGTTGTCAGCTTCACCCACTGCCGGACCTCTTGAGAAACCAGAGTCGCGCGAAGTTCTGCTTCGTATTCGCAAAGGGCGTCGAGAGAGGTGATGGCTTCTATCTCCTTCACAATCCGGCGTGCTCGCCAGTTGCGGCTGCGCTGTGATTCTGGCAGCACAGGTGGCGCGGCAAGCTGTGAGTCCGCGCAGACTGGCTGCTGGAGAATAGCCTTGAGAGCCGCGCGGACAGCAACGTCATCTGGCTTTCCTGCGGCGGCGGCGGAGCTCCGCCAGCGCTCAAGCTGCATGTTAAATCGTATGGTTGTGTGTGTAAGTGTGTTTCTCTGTCTGCAAGATTGCTCAACCGAGTAGAAAGATCCACACCGGCTGGTGGGAAGCTGAGACGTTTTTTTCCTTCTTCTTTCACGACCGATGGTTTTACAGCTTCTTCTTGGAGGGCTAGCCAGAAGTGTTGACACCAGGTAGAAGAAGAGAGAATGGAGATATCAGACGTTTCACAGACAAGTTGTTGGCAAGCTTCCGGTGTTTGTCCATGATGCTTGACAATATAAGGACACGAGGCAGCTCCAACTCTCATGTTCGACGGGTCTCATCGCATGCGTCAGACATATTGTAAGGTCATGCAATAGGCCGCCGAGGGAGCCACACCACCCGATGTGTCCCTTTGACGCTACATCGAGAGGAGCGGAGCGGGCCAATCTCATCGCCGCTTACAAGCGGTCGCTTCGACATGGCTGCTCATACTCATGTTTGCGTAGAAGCTCACGCATAAGTGACCACACTTTGTTTTGCCGTCTTCTTATTCTTTTAACGGTGTGGAGAGCGCCTGGCTCAGCACCTCAGCCGGTGAAGAAATAGGATTAGAATTATACAACGCGGATAATGTTACAAGATGTTAAGCTAAGCAGTCAGTTGTCCGTGAGAGAAGAGAGACAATGGATCTCAATTCACTTCACCATGTGGCGTTCTTGGGATGACGAGGAGTGCCCCAAGAGAAACCGAGAAACGTCAAGACGTAGGAGAGAAAACTGGGCGATTGGGATGCGAGCATGGGTAAAGGTTCGCCATAAAAGCATCATCCGATGGAATCTCCACAGCGCGGGGCCGAGCACGCATACGCGTTACTGCAATTCTCTCCGTCACTCCCTGCCCCACCCTCTCTTTTCACCTCTTCACACGGAGCGTTTGCGGAACACCAGGGCGGTGTACAAGGTCGTGAGTTCCTCCTCGGCGCTTGTAAGGATGTTCCCGCGGTTCTTGTTCCAATCCCGCTCGTACTCGCGGAGGAAACGCACAAACGGTTTCGAGACCTCAGAGCACTCCTCCATGTTGGCCGCCGCCATACAGGTGCGGACGAGCTCAGTAGGCACCACGTACTCTACGCAGTCGACAAAGCCCTTCAGTCTGAAATGATAGCCCGTCCCTGCAGCGAGGAGAGGGTGATCCTGCGCTACCCCTCCGGCTGGTGCACGCAAGGCCCAGGTGGGATTCGGATCCAAGAGCTCAATGGAATACATGGCGTTGCCAAACCGCTTCTCCTCCACGCGGCTCGAGAGCTCGTACGGATCAACGGTTGTGACAATCACGACGCCTCCGGGAACCAGGCACGCAGCCACGGCGTCCACGACCTGCATCACCGTTTCCTCTGAGCGGCAGGCGTAGTGAAAGGCAAACTGAATGCTGACAATATGAAACTGACCGCTGCGCGACTGCAGCGCGGAGAGAAACTCGGAGCCAAAGCAATCGGCGACTTCAAAGTGCGCTACGCACGACGCCTCCTTCGCCATGCTTTCAAAACGTCGTTCCGCCTCCGCAATGCACTCTGGCGAAATATCGTACCCCTCGTAGCGGCTAACTTTCACTGCTGTCTCTCCCCTCGCCGTGCCCGCAGACGCATCCGACATCCGGGACGCTAAGCCACCGTCGCTCGCCCTTGACAGATCAGCGAGAGAGCGGCGACCGCCCCACCGAAGCACCGGTGAGCGCTGAGGAAGGGAGGGCGAAGACGCTGACGTGGAAGGTGGACTCTGCATAAAGAGCCACTTGCCAAGGTCCCCGCCGCGACCGCTCGCCAGATCCACAACGGCTACGCCTCCCCCTTCCGCTCCGATGCACCCGCTTTTGCGCACCGTGTCAAGCGCAAATTGAACTAGAGTTTTCTTCACGTAATTGTTGAAGTGGCGAAAGGGAACTTCCTTGCTGTTCATATCACCGTTCCGCGCCCGCGTGATGCGGTCGTACGACGCCGCCGCGGCACTCTCATGATGGCTCATTACTGGAAATAACAGTGGACTTTGAAAGAAATTTCGAACGGCTACAGTTGCGGGCACACTCAAGAAGACCAGGGAAACAAGCATGCAGTGAAGATTGGATGGCCTTTGTTTTCGTCTGCCGATCACATGAACATGGTGTGAATAATCCGCTGAGTACTCAGCGCTTTCCTTGTTGCCTATGGGAAACGTTTAGGTGTGTGATCCCCTCACCAGAACCGCGCAGACTCCCTCGTGATGTGCACAACTGAGAGATCCCATAAAAGTAGAAGTCGAAACTAGATATGCGTTTCTTCACAGATTTCAATGAGCAATGCACAAAGGAGGCATGAGAACATGAATAAGGAGACGCTGTGAAATGTAGACAGGCCTGCTATCGGGACTGAGCTCAAGGGACTGTGAAAAGCAACGAGACGGTAGTCAGTGTACCGGCATCACCACTGCGACTGCTCCCTTTATACGGACGAGAAGATGTGCAGTAACCTTCGTCAAGGAGGACAGAACTGTTCCACACAATTATCTTTCCAACCCCTTCGTCCTAGGTTAGCCACGGAGTAGGAAAGTCTGGATACACCGGTGGGTACGTTGTGCGGTGGGAAACGGTTTTCTTGTCATCAGCGATAGGCATTTGCGTGAACTGCGCGCCTAACCGTACTTCTATGGTCATTACCACGAGCCACCGAATCAATCTTCGCCTCTTTACGACTCAGAGGGAATAGCCTGCAAGGCTTCTTCCAGTTTCCAAATGACGACGGTGCTACAAGAAATCGTCTCCACCCCTTCTCCGTCCGCAGCTAGAGCAAAATTGCACAAGCGAAGCAGCCTCAGGGCCGCCTCAAAGGGCCTAAGATTCTGAGTGAAGGCCTTCGTACTTGTTTTCAGCGTACGCTTTTTCACGTCCAGCGGTGCCGACAGTACATTGGCCAAAATCGTGCGCAGCGTGCTCAGGCACTTGGCTGCCCCAGGTGCCGCCTGTAGGGAAGCGACGAGGTCAGCGATGCTGTCCTCGTCCCCCGCCTCGGGGTCTGTGAAGATGTTCCGTACCCGATCCTCCTCGGAGGTGTCCCCCACAACCGCAGCCAGATTCCACCCACCGCCACCGTCGCCATTGGCTTGCGAGTTGGCCACAGTGGGAGCATGCTGCTGCTGGTTCTGCTTGCGCAATTCCTCCGCACGGGCGGCGGCAACGACCCTCGCCTTTTCCGCCTCCGCCTCCACGTCCTTCTCAGCCAGCTTCCAGGCCTCGTCACTGCCTTTGCCTTGGCGCACGTACCGGTCCGCGATGATTTGAATTTTTACGTTTCGTCGGGCGGCCGCATCGGCTGCCTTCTGCCGCCGCACCTCCTCCAGCTCAAGTTTCCGCCGCACCGCGTCCATCTCCTCCTTGACTTCCAGCGCCTTGCGGCCCATTTCAATGCGCTCGCGCTCTTTGCGCGCAGCCTCGAGCCTCTCCTCCTCCTTCTTGAGTTTGATCTTTTCCTGCAGCTCGCGCACCTTTTCCTCGCGCTCACTCTCGGTCAGCACGCGCTTCACCTTCACTTCAACCTCCACCCCATCCTCCAGTGGTGTGTCGAGCTCGGGGTGCCCCTCGTGCATCTTGATCCACTGAGTGCACGTCTTCTCGTCGATGCACCCGGCAACAATGGACTTCTTGATTGCGTTCTCACTGAAGCCATTTAAGAGTAGCGTCTCGAAGAGAGTTTGTGAAATTGTGAAGTGCTTCTGCTCGCCATCGCCTTCAGAGTCTGAGGAAAGGTCGGGCTCCGCTTCCGCTTCCCTGCCTTTCTCTACAGAGGCTGTGGGCTCCGGTGGCAGCTTCTCTGAATCACTCATTTGTCAAGTCGCCAAACCGCGCGGGAGGAGCAGGCAGTGAAAGCAAACCCCACCGGGGAATATGTCGTCAGTGCTTTGACTTGTGGCAGATCCCTAGAAGGAAAAACAAGAAAAGACGAGTAGGATCTACCCGATGACCAAGGATGTGTTGTTTCGAAACCAAAAGTGATGGGTTATTTCTGTGGGTGCCTCGAATATGGAATAAAAGTGCTTCTATGTGAAAGCGGGGGAGAACAAAGCATTTCATTGTACCTTCGTTGTTGGAAACGGTGGCAGTGCGCTGTACATTGCCGTCAAGTATGTCCTTGCCGCCATGCGACACGTGAAGTACGGCACTTCTGCACCCCTCCGCATCGCACGTTGCAGTCCACATCGCCGACACCCGCAAAGTTACAAAGTGGCGTGTGCGATGACACCCATCCGAAGCGCGCACGATGTCCTCGTTTGACGCAGGCACGTCTCCGATGCACGGATGAATCTACACAGGCTGTTTGCTTTCACGGTTGACGCGTGAAGAAAGAGGCGACAAGGGAAATAATGTGCGGAAGACAGCACCGGTCCCATGTCCGCGCTGTCCTTTCATGTTCGCTCGTAAGTCGTTCCGGGTCGTTCTTTCCATGAAGATGGCGAGGTATTAAAGAGAAATCTTCAGCAGAAACAGCAAGAGCAAAGAAGGAAAAGGTCGCGCAAAGAAGCCTTCAGTGGATGTTGGAGAGAGAGAGAGAGAAGTCAAGAGGTCCAGGACCCTGGCAACAACGCCTGCTGTCTTGGCCACATTACATCCATGTTAATCTCTCTATGCCCTTTAAGATCGAGGAGGATTCTGCGTCGATATGCCCTCCTCCTCCCTTGCCTTCCTTCCCGGTCGGACGTCATCACCACCCGGTCCAGTTCTCTGGCGGCCTCGGTGCCCCATCAACGCCTTTCCGTGGTGGCAGTGTGACCTGAGCAAGCCGTGGCTCGCCGATTCGGTTGTACGTGCACACCCACACCGCCCGCTGAGGACAGGGCGTGTGCACGGCCTCTTCCACCGGAGGGCCACCAAAGAAAGAAAGCATCGTGCGCAAGACCGCCTGGTGTGCCACCACCAACACGCACTTCTTCGCGCAGTAAAGTTCAAGCATTAACGTCTTCAGGCGCTGCATGAGGTCGCGGTATGATTCGCCGTTGGGATAGCGAAAGCCCACCTTGTCGCTGTGGCGCGCCTTTTGAATGTAAGGGTAGAGAAGCTTCACCTCCTCATTCGTCATGTCCTCACAAATCCCAGCGTGGATCTCATTCAAGGACTTGAACGTCCGTATCCTGCCTTGCGTCAGTACGGCGGCCGAGGGCTCTGCCGTGTGCCTCGTCCGGCGCAGCTGGCTGCACCACACCTCGAACCCAATCTCACGGTCCCAAGTCGCCGAACGAGTGGAGAAGAGCGATGGGTTGGAAAGAACCTCGCGCTCGAAAAATTCGGCGATGTCAGCCGCATCCACTTGGCCCAGAGAGGTCAAATCCGGGTCACCCCCCAGTCGGTCCTCCAGGTTATACTCGGACTGCCCGTGTCGAGTGAAGAAGATAGGGGTAAAGGAGCGCAGTGTGTCCCAGGAGTTTCCTTCGAGAGGCTCATGGGCGTACACCTGCCGCAGGCAAGGTAGAATTTCGCTGAGATAGCACGTCATCTGCGAGCACACAACGCTACCACGGCACCGAGACGTGCGCAGTCCCCTGAGTCGAAGGTTCACGTTGATGAACCCGTGGTGGCTTCCAAGGTTGCTTCGCCACGTGTCCGTGAACCAAATATGCCGGAGTAAGAAGGGGCGAGAATGCGGCAGTAGGTGGTGGAAAGCCTCCGCAGCTCCCGTCGACTCGCAGTCTGCGTAAAGAATCGCGACGGGTGTAGCCGCGAAGCCAAGTTTTGGGTTTGAGTCAAAGTACATGCATGACGCAGCGATGGCACCTTTGACAAGCTCCGACCAGCGTTCGGGATTGACGTCGTAGCGCACGAGACGGTGGGAGTAGAAATTATCTGAAGCGACAAAAAACTTGGCGCTCTCACCACTCCAGTGTTCGTAGTGTACTAGGCGTGTACAGAAGAAGCGAGCTGCCAGGCTGCATCGCTCGTCCGCACTCACCACAATGAAAACTGGATGAGAGGCGTGGGAGTGACGATCGTCGTCGTCTGAAAAGCTGTTCGTCAGATGCGTCGTTGGGCTTCGCCCAGGAGGTTCAATAACGATCTCTCGCGGAGAATTGCCCAGCGACCGGCCGCCGGCGAACGTTGTGAAATCAATCGAGTTGGGCGGTGTCACAGATGGGTCGTAGTGGATCTCACGTTGTAACTGAATCCTCTCAGCGCATCTTGTCGTTTGGCATGCATCGATACCGTCCATAGAAATTCGGCGTTGGACCAGCGGATAGTTACGTCTGCCTTGGTTATGCTGTCAATCTCCTAGCACCGCAGGCTGGATCTACAGCCACTAGTCAAACTTGTAGATGATGGGTTCAGTACTGGTACCAGTTCCTCCTGCCTCCCTCGCCACTTACGGTTCCTCGAATGGCGGCGATAGGAGTACCCGATCGTTGCCTTTAACAAAGGGAGAAGGAAGGGGTGGAAACCTTACACGCTTTTTTTCTTAGACTACGCGAAGAGGGATGGGTCTTCCGTCCGCTGTTGTTTCGTTCACGGCTCTCGTACAAAAGAAATCACTAGACTGTTCAGGTCGGGCAACCTAACTGGGGGAGGAAACGGTATATCAAAAAAAAAAAAAAAAAGAGGGACAGAGCTAGTGGAAATCTTGTACTGTAAAGCGGTGAGGTGAATGAGTGTACAATTCAGTAACGAAAATACACAAAGTAAGGAGGAAACAAAGAAGTGATAGCAACAGTTTTATTCACGTCGTGCATAGTCCAGCTGCCACGCAGACAGCACGGATTGGTGTGTCGGTGTGTGTGGGTGTGTTGAATTATTTTTGGGGGGTGACGGCACGGCCGCCATGACGAAGCTCTCCCATCATACAACCTCAGCATACAATGGGTACTTCGTCATTCGGACGATGCCTTTCCGTTATCTGTCACGTAGATGCTTGCTTGCAACGCGAGCGGCAATTCACGCGAACAATGGGTTCAGTCGTGACAAAATCAATCCCTCCCTGTGGCCACAGATCCCGCAGTCCTGACTTACCAAAGCGGGCACGTGAGGTGAGGACGCAACACATAGTCTGGTGGGTTGAGGAAGCCGCTCTAGACTACCTCTCATCAATTCCATCCTCGCGTTTCATCTGCGCAATAATCTCCCGTTGCCTCCGTAAGAGCTCCGCCCTCTTTTGAGGGGTTAGTTGGGGTGCCTTGCCGGTGCGAAATGAATCTGCGTCGATGCTCCCGGTGCGTTGCAGGTAGTACCTTGGCAGCGTACGCACGGCTATGACGATGGCCAGCATCAGAACAGGTCCGGTGTAGCTCCTCCAGTCCTTTTGGCTTGACGCAGGTAGTTTGTTCAAGTCGAACAACGCTATGCAGGTTTGGGCGGGACCGGCGGCCATGTCGGTCTGCAGGTGCATGCTCACCAGTATACGAGCGGCACTGGGGTGTTGGATTGACATCGTGCGGACCGCCCACGGCAGCGCCACACACCTTCCCTCGCCAACCCCGGAAGCGTTGCGGGAAAACAAAGGTAAAGGTTCGGGGTACGTGCGGACGTAGCCAGGACCCCATAGGGTGAGTTCTCTCTCTGTGAAGCCGCCCAGTAACGCATCATTGCAGTCAACTCTCCAGTTTTTCCCATCCTCATCGAGCGCTGCAGTGAGCATCACGGAGGGTACGCCTTCCGGGAATCGGCACACGCCCGCGTCAGGAGGTACCGCATTCGTGGTGGCGCTCAACAACCCGAGGCTCTCTCCGACTTGCATGGCCACTCGTGTCAGTGCCGTCGCGGGTGTCTCAGACAGCGTAGCTACGGTCCTTTCCATTGTGAGAGTGTAGTGTGGCGGGATTCCGGGATGTCCAGGGAGCAGCACTCGCACATTCCACGTCCCGTACAAGGAAGAAAGACCTGCTGCGTCAGTGGCGGCTGCCAAATCGAACAAGCAAAGGCACACAAGAGCAATAGCTGTGAAGGTATATCGTTTCATTATGATGTCGCTACTAGTTCTTTCACACGTGAAAGAGGGTTCCTTGGAATATGCGGATGAAGGGAGAAGGTCGTGGAGTGTGGGTGGCGCCAGTATATTCTCTTTTCCCATCAAAAACAGGTCTCCCATCGTCATCTAGGGATGTACTGTTCTTGCTTTCCTTCTGCCACTTCGCCTGGCAGTTCAGGCCGTTCCTTTTGGTGCGCGTCTGTACAGCTCCCCTTCCTTCCATTGGCTGGAGCTGTGGTGCTTCAGTGTGGTTTCACGTGTGCGTTCTGTGACTCACAGTACATACCTGGTTCAGTATGCCTGACCTTTGAGAGGGAAACAGGTATATTCTTTCCCTTGATCATCGCTTTCGAAAACTTTCCAGCACATTGTGCTGAAGCACCTCGTCAATCTTACCCTCACGTGACTCCATTTCAAGTTCGCGCTGGTGTCGCCACACACGCATCTTCAGTCCATCCTCCTCTGCGATGCGACGAAGCTCATTCTGGTCGTATGGGTACGTCTCCCACATTCCAGTACGCATCATACCGCTGTGGTACCTTTCAACGTAGTACATCACCTCCGACCTGCCTAAGCGGTGGTAACCGTCAATGGGCTCCTGTCCTTGCTCAGAAACAGAACACTGATAAAGAGTTCTCAGCAAATGGTATTGCACACCGAGACCATCCAAGTTGGTGAAGGACTTCAGCCAATCCTGGAAGCGATCATCACATCGCCACGGTCGCATACCGTAGTAAATGCTGCGCCCCGTAATGGCATTCAGAGACTCCGGTTTGTCCTTGATGCGGGAGTAATGAGGAACTTGGTCCATCTCTAAAGTTGCTTGTACCTAGAAATCACCTCAGTACTTAGCGTCGCTCAAAAATAAAAAATCAGGAAAGGAATCGTAGAACGTTCTGCGTGTACTCGGTGTTCCATCACTCTCACTTTTCTTCTAGAGCAGGATTTGTCCGCCTCACAGCTACACCTTCACTTCACCACAACGCGGGGGTGGACCTCGTATGCATACTGAACACTACAAGAAGCCTCGTCACTAAACCTTCGGTGCCTCTGATTGCCTTCCTTCCACCCACAAGGACCCAGGACGAATCCCGCGGACATTTCCTTCACGTGATGACCCCACGATATGGGCGTATTCTCGTCTGAAACAAAGTCTGGACGCAATTTAACCGATCAGTTAATGCAGCTCTACAACAGCCACTCAACGTTCCTATTCCGTGCTGACAAAGGAAGGTTTAAAACGCCCGAAACGACGGACTGCGACGAGTGGCCACAGCGTTGAGCTACAAGACGGAAACTAGTGTATATTTGAAAGGGTTTAAAGGAATTCACTACTTCGTGGTCACATCGCGTGGAACTGAAAGTCCCCACATATTTTTACCCCACGACTTACGGCGAAAAACAGAATATGACGGCGACCACATCGAAATGTCTGCCACACTAAGATACTTCCCCTCCCGGGACACTGAAAAGAGCTTTTCACGGCGGTGTCCTCTTAAAGACCGCTCAAGCGTGCATCAGGACATCTGTGCTTCCGCACCGTTCCGAGTTTACAGCTTGTCCATGAACTGGTCAAGGCCGGGGATATCCG
>JASAOC010001962.1:0-46916 GCA_030849835.1 Herpetomonas samuelpessoai
CGTCGCCCAGCTGATGCAGGCCGAGTTCAAGAAGGCCCCTGAGGACCTCGTGAAGCAGAACACGGCCAACGCCGAGAAGGCCAAGGCGGAGGGCAAGGAGCACCCGAGCGCGCTCGCCCAGCAGGTCGGCATCTTTGACATCAAGATTGAGTAAGACTGTGCTCTACACGTGACGACGAGTTGTGCACATGGTTTGTGTGCAGCTCCCAGCGAGTGCGTGCGCGTGTGTCTTTCTCTCTGACGAAACGTCGATGTGAGCCACCGTCCGCTTGCACAGGCGCTTACGCTGGACGCTGCGCCTTTTCTTTATCGAACGCCACCGCCCCAAGTCGTCCCCCCCTCCCCACCTCTCCTACCCCCTCTGTTTTCGATTGTGCGTGTACCATGCTGCTCTCTTCGCCAGCATTCCCTTCGCTCAATCGGCTTACACACAGGAGAACATGGGTGATAGAGAGAACCTTCGCTTACGTAAGGTCCGTGCACGATTCTATATTTCCATGGCGATGGCTGATCTCTCCTTCACGCGCTGGGAAAGGGCGCCGCGCAGCTCGGAAGCTTTAGGAGAAACCCCTGTGGCCAGGCGGTCGGCGTCACTACCAACGCAGCTGCGGCACCCATGGCGAGGATAACTTCTTCACCTATTGCTGTCAGCGGTCAAGGTCACGTTCTTTCTCTCTCTCACAGAGTTCCCTTGGATTGTTCATTTTCTCCGTTTCATTTCGCTTGTTTTTGTTGTCGTTGTCGTTGATTCCCTCGCTGTGTGCGCTCGTGCCCCTTCATCGATCTCCCCTTCCCCCTTAGGTTTGAGCGGATAATCCATCGTTGTTTCTAGTAGCGAAAAAAAGTGTTTTTCTTTTAGATGTCCTTATGTTGGCGTCTAACACACGCCCTACGGAACGCATCGTTCTTCTTTCCCTGTGCGTCACCTGTCTCTGTCTGTTATGCGCGCGAATGGTGCGCTACTTCACCCCAGGCGGCGAATGGCGTGTAGGAGAGGGCGAATGTCGTTTTTTTCTTTTGAAAGAAAGGATTTCTCTGTTTTTGGTCTGTTTCTCCTCTTTTTTTCTTTTTCTTGATATTGTTTCCTTTCCTTTTCTCTAGCTAGGATCCTGCGATACTGAAGAACTCTTAAACCTCAATGCAAAGACAACCAAACGCGATTTCGACAGGTGAAGCGACCAGTGTCCCGCAGGATAATGATGGCAACGCCTGTGAAGTGGTTAGATGGCGGAGGCGTCTTACAGCCCAAGGACGATGGAGCAGGGACATGGGTATGCCTAACGTGTTGCGGCCCTTTCTCATTTCCCGTTGAAATCGAGCCTTTAAGAGCCTGGATAAGGGTGTCTTCGATCTGACCCCGGTTCGTCGTCGCTATGAAGCACGCCTGCTCTGTGGCGCACGAAAGGAACCCACAGACCAAGAAAAATTGACAAACAAGGAGAGAGAACCTTCTTTCGTCTGCTCTTAGCACGACGCACCGGAAGGTGACATCTTCCCTGCTCTCATGTCATGCATTCACATGCTTCTCTCGCATTCTTTCATTTTTCTTTTCCGTCGTGTCCACGTACAATACCACCTCACCGTGGGTGCTTGACGTGTCTTCGCGTCTCTCTTCATATACATGTTATCCTTCGTGCATCAACTAGAGCTTGTGTTTAGTGATTTCACTGCTGTATGCCCCCGAAACCGTTTCGTGTAGCGCGCCTCAGCGGCCGCAGCGTGAGGCCGTCCACCAGCCCCGCGAGCACGCAGGCTACCTCCCATGCAAGTCAAGAAAAGATGCGGCTGCTCACCTACAAGATGGCCTTGGCGCAGCCCAGCGCCACCGTACCACTGCTCGCCAACGCCTTCAGCAGCCAAGGTCGTGTGCAAGCGGCCGTTACGGGCGCCGAGGGGTCTGCGCGAGGCGCGGAACATTCACTGGACGTGAACCGGCGATGGGTCCGCGATGCGGATGAGCTGTGCATCGCCTCCATCCGGCGGAGCAACAACATCAACAAGATCAACACCTACGTTGCTACATACAAGTTCGATGACCCGCACTGGCGACCGTTTCTTCTGCCTGAGGTGCACATTGTGCCTGCAGCAGCAGCAGCAGCACCCTCCACACAGCAGCAGGCCGCAAGTGCTGACGGCGCCCCACCACCCCATGACGCTGGTGCAACACCGCTCTCGTCTTCTCTGTACGATGTCCACGTCAACTATGATAAGCTGTTGAACATTGAGCTCATCTCGCGCCACGCGAATTTCGCACTGCGACACTTGGTCCAGAAAGGGCATGCCATGTACTTTGTGAACTACTCCCAGCATTCCATCGTGGAGATGCGGGGCTTGATCGAGGCCTCGTACATCACCTGCGCGTACGGCATCAAGGGCGAGCGGCTGCGCACGCATCTCCTGCACATCGGACCCCTTGATGTCCGCGATGTCATGGAGATGGACCCCGTCACGGGCCGAGTCACATTCAACCTTAAGAAGAAGAATGTGAGGAAAGGCGTGGTGGCCGTGTCGCTGGTGGAGGGCTACGGCACCTGGTTCCAGCGCAAGCCGATGCTGTGGCAGCGCACCCGCCGCATTGGCGCCCTGCAGAGCAACATGGGTGCCTTTGACTACCAGCTCTGCCCGAGCGCGACGGTGGGAAAGCTGCACGACTACGAGGTGGCGCTCCTGGAGCCGCATGTTCGCATGCTCGGGGCGAGCGGCGGCGCAGAGGCTGTTGGCTTGATTGCCTCCTCGCAAGTCGCGCAGAACGATCGACTCTACCTAGGGCAGTTTGAGGCGCCGGTCATTGCCGCGTTGGATGCGGTGCATCAGCTCGCCCACCGCGTGGCGCTGCACAGTCGACTCCTGCGCCCGGTGGAGGCGGACCCTGACCCCAGCAAGGCCCCTGCGCAGGGCCAAGGCCCCAGCAACGACGAGGACACCGCGGCCGCAGCGCACCGCCGCCAGCTGGCGATGGAGCGGCTCCTGCCCGTGTCATGGGTGACGCGGACACCGCCGCCGTACGTGCCGCTGGAGGCGGACCTCCCCTTTCGACTGCAGCTATCCCGGCCGGCCGTCTTCCACACGGAACGCCGCCCTGGGAAAGAGGGCGCGACGGTGGTCTTTCCGACAGGCGGCACGGTTGGGTCACCGATGGTGAGAGGCGTGCCCCTCTCCCTCTACGAGTACAACCTCCACCAGGGCGTGGACCACTACATCTTTGACGACGCCCCCAGCGCTCGGCCCACCAAGTGGTGGAGCCAGAAATCCAACATGCCCTACAATGGCTACATGTACTGCATGCGCAGCGGCCTCCTTGACTATGTCGTGCCCGCCGAGACCTTCCCTAACCCGCTGGCCCCACCGTCTCCAGCTGCGTACCGGCGCAGCAGCAGTCTCTCGCAGCAGTGGAAGCGCGAGCGCCGGCGTCGCCGCGAGCTGCGGCGCCAGAAGCGCGCGGAACTCAAGGCCGCGCAGCAGCGCGACGCGCAGGACCAACCAGAAGCGCACGTGGGCGAGGATGAGGAGGCGGTGGATGGGTCTGCCGAGGCAGAGCAGCCCATTCTCTCCACAACGGAGCGGTGGGAGAAGGGCCGCGAGGCGTTGGAAGACCATGACGACGAGGCTCTCGCCGCGGAGGACGCTCTTCTGCAGGCGGAGGAGCAGGCACGGTACATCACACAGCGACGGCCCGCGCTGGCGGATATTGTTCCCCCTTCCGAAAAGGCGGCCGAGCGCGCGGCGCGGTACGCACGGCGGCTGCTTGCGAACGACGGCCCCTCGGACGGCTCTGGACGCAGCATCACAGCGGAAGAGGCACAGGGGGCGAAGGGCACCACACAAGATGAGCGGCGGCACCCCTCCGCGTCACCGTCAGCGCTGTCTCCCGCTGAGGCCGTGCTGCAGCGTCAGCTCCGTCAGCGAGCGCTCAAGAAGGGCAAAGGAAAGTTGAAACGGAAGAAGACGGCGGCGTCCAGAGGGACGGATGCGAAGGTCTAGTCGCATGCTGTATCCTCCGCAGCCCACCCTCCCCCGCCATTCTCTCTCTCTCTCTCTTTCTCCTCCGAGTAATCCTGTATGTTTGCCTGCCAGTGGCAGGGAAGAACACGAGGGAAGCGAAACGCTCGCTAAGTCGTCACACGTAAATTCACATTTAACTCAACGTATTAAAGAGAGAGAGAAAGAAACACGCCATGAACAGACGAAAACGATTTTATTTCATTTATTTTTTTGGTGGAGGAGGCCGAGAACATTGTGGCGCACACTGTGCTTCCATCACTCATTCTCTCTCATGCGCACGCAAGGCTCACCTTCTTGTCGGCTGCAGAGAGAACTTTCAACATTTCTGTTGAAGGAAAACTGAAAAGATTCATGGGATAAGTCCGTCTTGATGGGAAGCGTATTCGCATGCAAGCAGGTTGCCCCGCCTCTCTTCTCCATGTCACCCTACCTGTTTGCCTTCCTTATCTCCTTACCTTCAACACACCATACCTCACTTTCCATGTGTCTGCCATTTCCTCTGTAGTTCTACGCCAATCCTTCGCAGTTCATCTCTCAATCCGCCTCGTTATTTTCCCTTGTGCCTGTCTTTCCTTCACGCACGCACGTTCCCTTCGTCTGATCCACCGTTCATTTTTTCCTTTCCACCCACTTTCTTCGTTACACCATGCCTGCTGCTCCCTGCAAGATTGAGGCCCCCTACCCGGCCGCCGAGGCTGGCCAGAAGCGCGTCATCTTCACCCTTGACCCCGCCGAGTCCCGCCGCGCCGAGGCTGCCGGCCACCGCCTCCAGCTCGTCCCCGGCCGCACCGTGACCGTGCCCAAGAGCGAGGCCGTCAACATCCGCAGCTACGGCGGCGAGGTGGAGGAGCACGCGCTGGACGGCTGGGGCATCTCGTACTACAGCGTGCAGCTCTCCGAGCACGCGCTGACCACGATGATGATGTACACGGGCGACGACGCCGATCAGCAGGTCCGCAAGTTTGTGCCCATCTCCCAGCCCAAGCTGGTGCGGTACAACAGCGCGAACCCCGTGGTGGTCTACCTTCCCGAGGATGCGGAGCTGCGCTACAGCGTGTGGAGCGCTGGTGACGAGATGGTCGCGGCCCAGGAGTAAGGCGAAGGTGTCGGTAGCGCACACGCACCCCATGCATGCAAGTGATACACACAACAAGGGACACACACGCACGCACCAGCGAGCAGGATAAGTCAAACTGAATAAAATTGAAAAAAATATAAGCGAAGCAGACGCGCTGAAACCGTCTGGAGAGTGTGCTTCGATGATGTGGCTTCGCCCATCTAAGACTGAAAGAAAAGGAGCCTTTGTTTCCTGCATCGCTTGTGCAACCCGCGCGCGCGGGCAGAACAAAGAAACATGTAGTGCGAGCGGAACCAAGAGGGAAAAAGAGGATCTGCTCTGGTACTGCGCTGGGTGTTAGATCAGAAGGCACCGTGACGACAAGAGTTGATTTCAGTGAGGGGACGTGCGTGTGTGTGGGCGATGGTTGGTCTCCTTTTTTCCTCCGTCGTCCGCTACGTCCCCTTGCCCTCCTTCCCCCCCCCCCTCCGCCGCACCACACGCCTCTCATGACTGTACCCTTCATCGTCTTTGTTTGACGTATTGTTACCCTTTTGGTTTTGTTTTCTGTTTGCACGAGAGCATTCTTCTTTCTTTCTTTGTTGTTGTTGTTATTTTTCATTACCTCCGTTTACCCCCTCTTCCATTTACGTGTGTTTCTGTCTTTCCCTCCCCCCTGTAGAGTTGATCGCTTATCTCTCGTGCTGATTGTTTTCCTTTTTTCTTTTTTCCTGGTGCTCCCTCGAGTCGCTGAGGAGGGGGAGGGGATGCTCTTCATGAAGGGACTTTCTCTCTCTGTCCGTATCTCTGCATTTCACCCTATCGCGGCCCTTTACATTGGACCTCTTTCGGTTTCTTTTTTTTTTTTCGTTTTATTCTCTTGTGACTGCCAACACAGGTGCGCCATGGCTGCTTAGCGCGCATCCCTCGCGTTCGACTGATTCTGTGTGTGTGCCGCCTTGCGCTCTTGACTTTTTTTTGGGTGTGCGTGTGCGCGTCTGCGGAGACCGTTCTCTCCACGCTTGAGTGATCATGTGCATCGCGTCCGCGATATTGTAACTGCCCCGCCTATTTGTTTTTTTCTTGTTCATTTTGTTTAGAGTTTTGCTCTATCTCTCATTACTTTTGTTCCTCAGCCCTCTCTCTCTCTCTTTTTTTTTCTCCCAGAAGGAAAAAGAGAAAGATTGCCTTCCACACTCACATATATAAACATGTTCGTCCCTGTCCGTGTCCCCCGTTGTTCTTGTTTTTGTTCCAACCATGTCTGATACGTATTTTTTTCCTCCTCTTTTGCTGTTCCGTTTCTGATCTATTTTTCATCTTTCGAGATTATTTATTTTTTATGATGCTCTACGCTACCTCAACCCCACTGTTTAACGAGTCTTATCCTTTCGTAAACAGATGAGCCGTACGAACACATACAAAAAAATTTGAAAAAAGAAGCTGTCGAACGTCATTTGCTCACCATGTGGGGCACCGCGTATTTCAGGAGAGGAAGGGAGAGTGGGACGGCTACATGCCCATCAGTGCAGCCGCGAAAGCCCCCTGGCGTTGTGTTGCTCAACTACGCGGCCAATGAATGAACCGATTCCCCGTTATCTATCCCTCTACCCCACCCCACCCCCATGCTCTGCCGATTCGAACCTACCGCAGCCCTCTTACTGGCAGCGCTGCATGTCCGCATCATTCCGCCGCTCGTGCCCTGCGTGGGCTTGGGTCTACACCTCGTGATTCCATTGATAACCTTCCTCTCACCGTCTTCCTCTCCATTTTTTCTCGCTCTTTCTCTCTCTCTTCATCTTGTGTCATTGACGTAGCGTACCTCATCAGTCTTTTTGTGTTTGTTTTTTACTGTGGCTACACACTTACCTGTGTGGAGCACACTCGGACGACACGCAGGTGCACAAGCCACCTCAAACGGAATCGCTTTGAACAGTTGCTGCGTCAAGTGTTCCAGTACCACAGAGGCCATCTTATTCAAACGTTGCAATATACAGCGAATATATATTTTTTTCTTCTGCATTCCTCTGTACATAGCCCATCAGACAAACTGATACACACATATATTTTTTTCCATACTGAACGACAAGGGAACGGTCCTATGCACCGTCGGACCTATGGTGGCACGGCACCCGCACGCACGCGCGAGCTGAAGCAGCTTGAGGATGACTTGCAGACGCTCCGTGCGGAAGCGAGAAGTGGCTACGGCAAGGAAGAAGTCCGCCGGAATTGCATCAAGGCGGACCTTGTCGCGCAACGGAAGGCACGAGAACGGGCAGCCGCGACTCTCCACCAACAGCAGCAGCAGCAGCAACAGAAGGAGGCGCAGGATGAAGCTCCGAGGCCTTCCACCAGCTCTGCCGCGGTGGGCACTGTGTCCATCGACAATGCCGCTCCTTCACTTCTGTCGTTTCTCGATGCCCTGTGGCCAGAGGGAGCAGCGCAAGACCAAGAGAGGGAAACCGAGCTGGGGGAAGAGGACGCCACTGCCGCAAGCGTTGTGGCGCAGTCGCACACGTTACAGTCACAGCTGTACCCTCAACTGCAAGAGGCAGCCGCCGACTACGCCTTTGATGCGGGTGTAGCGATGCGCCTTGGTGCTGTGCGGGAGTGGGATGCGCGCTCAGGCCTTCCCCAGGCCTGGGTAACGCAGACCGCGTCCTCAGCCCCCACGCACCCCGGTGTCTCCAACGCAGCGTGGACCAGCCGTGCAGACCCGCTTACCAGTATGCTGGCCCAAGCCGCCGCCACCACAGAGGCCGCTGAGGAGCGACTGGCCGCCACCGCAGCCATTAAACCTAGCGTCATGAACGCCTCACGGCCGGCGACAGGGGTCTCGCAAGGCCCCATGCCCTCAACGGTGGCAGTGCCGGTCCCACGTCCCCCACCGCCGCTTGCACTGGCCCACCAAGGGGCATCTGTGGAGCTCACCACAGAGAACTTGTACAACCCAGAGCGAGCGGCCACCGTGACGACCTCTCAGCGCGAGGTGCGCGTGCCCGGCCACCGGACCGTCCCGCGAAGCAGTGTTAGCGTTCAGCCGGTAAATCAACGGCCCACCTCCTCTGCTAGCTCGGCTGTGTCGTACAGCACCAACACACCCGCTCGGGGCGACACCGCCGCTCCCCATAAAGCACACGGCAGCACAAAGGGCAACGGCAGCCACCGGTCTGGGTCTGGTCTCTCTACGCAAGGCACGGCGGTGGCGGTGAACTTTGCCGCCGGCTACACACGCGATCTGCAAAAGCAGATAGCCCGCGAGCGGCACGAGGCCCGGCTACGACAGCAGCAGCTGGCCGCCCTGCAGGCGGCGCTGGTGGCTGGTGCGGAGCAGGCTGGCCACGCGCCACCGCCACGGCGTGCGGTCACCATTATCCGCGAATACATGGATGCCGCCACAAGGGCCGAGGACGAGGACGCGCTTCTCACACGGGTGCGGCAGCCTGTTGTCCTCCTCTTCTGCCCCAGCTGCCACCACAGCCTCACGCATGACCTCGCTCTCTCCCTGATGAACGGCGGCCACGGCAGCGGCGACGCCAGTCACGCGGTGGTGTGCCCCCACTGCACACATTCTGTACCGCTTCCCTCGCTACAGGATGGGCTGCTACCGCCGTTGCGACCGGCTCCGGACGAGGACGGGGAAGATAGGGACGGCAGTACCGACGCGGGGCCCGACACCCGAATGGGCACCGATGCCGTGGGGTTCCCGGCCGATGGGCCAGACGGCGCGACCGACAACGGTGAAGGAGACGATGGGAGCTTTGCCGCGGCGGTGGCAGCGGTGCGACGTGCCATGGCGGCGGAACGTGCCGCCGCCTCCTCTACCACCACCACCTTGCCCGCACGGGCAACAGCGGTTGGCGTCGGCACAGCGGATGAAGGCATAAAAACAACTGTACGCGCCACCGGGACGGGCAGCGCTGCATGGGAGCAGGCCCTGTGCGGCGTGTATTTCCAACACCTGTGGGACGCCGCGCACGGACTCACAGGTGCCCCCCTCCCCCTTCGAAATGGAATGAGTGAGTGAGTGAGTGGGTGAGAGAAAGAGAGGGAGGCAAGGAAAGAAGGAATGCCTCTTTATCCCCTGTGCGCGCACAAGCACGTACGACACCCCCACGTGACAGTGTCCATTCGTGCAGCCAACTGGCGTTAAAGGAGCAAACCCGAGTCCCAAAGAAACGGGGCATTTTAAAAAGAAAAAATTACTGTAATACGGAGAGAACACTGCTGGGTGTTTGGGGCACACGTTCCGTTTGGAGTCCGCCGTTATCGTGGTTCTTGTCTCTTGCTGGCTAACCACACACACACACACACACACACACACACACACTCGCACTGACAACAGTTGCCTTTCATTCTCTCCTCTATGTTCTCCTCCGCCTCCATCTTTGTACTCCGTGCACATGGCGGCACCCCTTGTCCCATCGCAAGAATGAATATTGGTTTGACAGCAAAGCCCCGTCAACACAACGCCAAAGCCTTACGCCAAGTGGCTCTCAAGTGACGTCGCACAGAGATTTTATTAAAAAGAAAAAACTTTTCAAAAGCAGCAGGAAAGAAGGAAAGAGGCGATCCTGGCTGCAATCTGTGTCCTGTCCCTTTTTTTTTTTTGCATATTCGTGTTCCCTGTATACGGTGCACTCATCATTCCCCCGCCAATTCGCTGGATACAACCTCATTTCCTCCGTCGAACATCGGCGCGCAGTGACTCCGACCCCGCAACGCTACACTGTTCGACGTCATGAAGACCACGCTAAAGTATGTATTCCAGCAGCTGCTCTGGCTGCTTGGGACGGCCGTGACGCTTGTGGCGAGCATGGGCGTGGGCATCAAGTGGATGTTCATGACCCTGCGTTGCATGACCTTCGCCATGCTCGACTTGGGCTTCTTCCTGCCCAACGTGGTGTGGTACATCTTCTCTCCCAATGTCATTCGCGGCGTCTCGTACCGCAGCTCGCAGCGGACCAAGTTGCTTAACCTGGAAATGCTCGTGCAGGCGCAGCAGCGGCGCGAGGGGTCCCCGCTGCTCGCACGCGATCCGAGTCCGCCCACTGCCAACCCCAGCCTCGTCCCTGACGCCAACGGCAAGCTGAGCATCGACTCGGTAGAAGAACTCGTCGCCAATATTAACCCTGCGGACGGGAGCTTCGTGAATGGGCTGCCCGTGAACCTCGCCGAGGATATGTCGCACCTGACAGGTGGGGTCGCGGGCGGCGGCAACAACTCCTTTGACAAGGCCATGGTCGCCCTGCAGCAGTTCTACCAGCGCCGCAACGAGGCCGCGCAACACCAGAAGCGCCGCGATGCGCAGGAAGCAACCGACGAACCAGAGCCGTACGTCACCGACTCCTTTACCGAGTCTGACGACGACGAGGACGAGGAGGATAAGAAGAACCTGCACAACCGCGCCAAGCTAGACATCTACCTGCCCGTGCCCCTTGACTCCCTCTTCCGCTTTATGGATCAGGAGAAGAAGAACGAGGATGTCGCCAAGCACGCGAGCACCCACCACGGGTCCGGCGCGGCACCCTCCGCGTCGACGCGCCTGAAGCGCAAGAAATTCCCGGTCGTCATTTCTGTTAATGGCGGCGCGTGGATTGTGGGCTATTCCTTTTGGAATTTCCTGATTGCTCGCATCATGGCCGCGCGTGGCTACGTGGTCTTCTGCCCGGACTACCGCAACTTCCCGCAGACCACCATGGAAGGCATGACGCTCGACGTGTCCGATGCGATTGCGTGGGTGCTGAACAACGCGGAGCGGTACAATGGCGACCTGAATGACGTCACGCTGATGGGGCAGTCGGCGGGCGCGCACCTGACCATGATGTCCCTGCTGTCTCAGGCGCACCTCTGCGCTTATGAGGATGCCAAGCAGGCGAGCACCGACGGCACCGTTCCGTTCGCGGCGCCGTCGCCTGTGGCCTACAACGTGCCCCGGTACAACCCGCGGAAGAGCATTCGCACCTATGTGGGACTCAGTGGCATCTATAATATTCGCAGTCTTGTGCGTCACTTTGACCGACGAGGCCTCTACCGCAACGTCCTCTACAACATTGCGGGGGGCAAGCAGCAGATGCCGCGGTACTCGGTGCTGGCGTACTTTGACGATCGCCTCAAGCACCTCACGGGCGAGGAGCTGCCAGACACCTTTTACGACTACTTGCCCATGCAAATGTCTTTCTTGCACGGCGACGCCGACAAGAGCGCCCCTGTCACGGAGAGCGCCAACCTGGTCTATGTCATGCGCAACGCCCAGCGCGATGCGATTTACCGCCAGTGGCAGAACGCCCCGACGGCTTCTCGTCCTCCTACCTCGGTGATGGAGTACATCCTCGTGCCCGGTGCCACCCACACCGACTCCATTATTGAGGAGCCTTTGTGCTGCAGGAGCAGCCACGCGGTGGAGTTTCTTACCTTGTACCGACGCGCCGATGAGGTGCGACGCCAGCACCGCGGCGACGGCGCCAGCGTGTCCTCTCCTGTCGCATCCAGCATTAATGGGTTTCTGGGCTTGCAAGGCCGCGCCGGCAGTCTGCAGCTGGGGGCCTCGCCGCGCGAGTACGCCTCGGCCGCCGGGGGCAGTGGGAGCAGCGAGGCCGGTGGCGTCATGGACCTGGACAACCCAAAGTCGGGCGACGACGACGCCGAGCACCCCGTCGTGCCGGTGCGCCGCCCCGACGGCATCTTGCTCTCCCCGATGCCAGCGAAGCAGCGGCCACGACTGCTGCGCCTGGCGAGCTACATCTGCCCCTTTTAGAAGAGGAACGTGAGAGACTCTGTCTTGCCCCTTTGTCCTTTGTCGGGTTCCCTGTGAGAGCTTTCCTGTGGATCCTGGCCCTCCCCCCGCTTCTCCTTCATGCGTGCCTTTGTATCGCCTCCCCCTCATGACCCTCAGGCGTTGCTTTTTTTTTTTTTTTTACTTTGCGAGTTGCCCTGACAACACGCCATCTATACCGCCTCATCTTCCTTCCTCCCTTCCTCTTTTTTTTTTTTTTTGCCTCGATGCGTCTCTGAGCGAGACGCCAAATCGATCGAATACACACAGACGCCCTATACCCACGTCCCCGACCTTCAACTTTTCTCTTATCGAACTCTGAAACAAATAACCCTGTAAAAAAAAAAAAGAGAAAAACTGGAGGAACCGTCACAAGGGAAAGGGGTAAAGCGCATGATGCAGTAGACCCACCTCCAAAAACAGAAAAGGGACCACATACATGAGAAGATTACGCGCGACTCAGTTGAAAGGCACGAACGACTCTCCTTCGTGTCGCTGACTGTAGGTCCTTCCATCCTGTCGTTCGGCACCGCATGACCCTTGGCAAAGCCGACAATGTTCATTGTGACCGCGCGACTTGCCCCTCCGTCTCCTCCTTGGTCCGTCCATCCTGCCTGATACGTCACCCTTACGCAATCAGGTCTTTTGATTTCTAAGAAACAAAAGCACCCGGCAACTTCTTTAAAAAAAAAAAAAATCATTGATTTATTATTATCTTTACCATCATAGCCCTTCTGTTTTGTTCTTGTTCTGCTTTGGTCTCGCTCTACCCGTCTCACTGACGCGTACACATCGTTCATCTTCGGCAATCCACGTGGTTCTTCCTTCTGTTTCATTCCCTGACACACTACACCACTTTTGATATATACATATTTTTCTTCAGTGGACCTAGGTGTCCTTTTTTTTTTTTTTGCTCGCTTCACGATACTCGCGGTGACGGCGGCGTCACGTTCATTGCTTTGAGGTTGTGAGAAGTTTGTTGTGGTACAGCCGACGCACGGACAGTGTCCGCGAAACTGGAAGCACCAACCCTGAATCACACGCTTCCGCTGCCAGTGTTTTTTTTTTTTTTTTCGGTTGTATCTCGTATTATTGTGTTGCTGTTATTTATTATTTTTTGAGGAGAAGCGAGTTAGTCTGTGAACTCCCAACACTTGAACGATATTGGCTTTAAACCGATCCCTCTTTCTTTGCTTCTCTCTCTGTCTTTACAGCAAAACAAAAGAACTTAAAATAGCAACAAACATAACCGTTGACCAAGATGAAGCCCTCCATGCCATACTCGCTGAAGCAGCTGCTGTGGATGCTGAAGAGCGCGTTCGAGCTCATGTTCCTCATGAGCACGGGCTTCCTGTGGGTGCAGCAGATGGTTCGGCTGTATATTTACGCCGGCTTCGTGTGGATGTTCTTTGTGCCCCACTGGTGGTGGTACCTCACCTCCGCAAATATAATCCGCCGTGTGTCGTACCGCAGCTCTCACACCACCAAACGGCGCAATATCCTGCGCGTGCTTGAGGCCGAAGGTGTCGCGGACGTTGCCGAGCTGCTCAGGCGAGAGCGGCGGCTGCAGCGCCAGCAGCGCATCCGAGCCGCGCGCGGTCTGTCAGGGCAGCCACGACCCTTGGTGATCAGTGGCACAGGACCACGCCGCCGTCCTCCACCACCACCACCACCACCACCTCCGCACACAACGAACCCCGCTGGCTGTGCGGTGGAAAGCAGCGTCAGCGGATCGCCAGGACACTCCCCAACGGTGTCAGCACCTCACCGTGGGACTTCCCCGTCGACCGGTAGGCGCGTTCACCCACCGCCACCACGGCGCCCTGCTCGTGCACCAGCGGGCCGGGCCGCCCCTCCCCCGCCTCGGGGACCTCACCAGCAGCCGCATTCGCAGTCTCCTCCACCAGACGTCACCGCCACGGACGATGCCCACACGTCGCCCCTCTGGCGCCCCTTCACGCCCGCCGTCCCACAGAGCCCAGAGCACCGAGCCGCCTCACCCCCACCTGACGTGCAAGCCCTGGAGCAGCTCATGCGACGGTCCCGCTGCTTCGCCAGCGTGAACCCCGCCGACGGCTCCCTGCTGCGCAGCCTTCCGCGGGAGTCCCCCGCACCCCCGCCACCCACGCCTCCACCGCCACCACCGACACGGACGAGTGTGCTTGCATCGCCGAGCGCTCACTCCACCCCGCACAGCCCGCACCGCTCCCCAGCTGCCCAGGCATCGGGCCCCTCACGGCCGAGGTACACGGAAGGGAGCGTGCGTGTTGCCGATGACGGCGACTCGAGCAGCGCCGCCGCCCTCTGCGCGGACCCTCGCTTCCAGCCTTTCCTCGAGGCCTTCCCCACTCGCCACGGCGAAGATGAGGACTCCACCTGCCAAACGACGAACGGCGCCACGCTGGAGGACGACGCCTCGCTGCCCCTCACGGTGCCCTCTGCGGTCCCAGCCGCGCTGCGAAAGCGTCCGCCGCCGCAGCGTCGCCGACCCCCTCCCCCGCCACCTATCGCAACGCCGCCGAGCGCAGATCTTCCCTCCTCCTCTCGGAGCGGAGCGGACTGGGTAGACATGGACGACGAGGATGAGGAGGACAGGCTCAACCTGCACAACCGCGCCACCGTGGATATTGTGCTCCCCGTGCCCCTCGACTCCCTCATGAAGTCGATGGACTACGCGAAGCGTAGCTCGCGACTCCGCCGCAAGAAATTCCCCATCGTCATTGACGTCTCGGGCGGTGCTTGGATCATCGGCAGCCACCTGTGGAGCACGATGCTGGCTCGCGTACTGGCCGCGCGTGGCTACGTGGTCTTCTGCCCGGACTATCGCAACTTCCCGCAGACCACCATGGAGGGCATGACGCTCGACGTGTCCGATGCCATTGCGTGGGTGCTGAACAATGCGGAGCGGTACAATGGCGACCTGAATGACGTCACGCTGATGGGGCAGTCGGCGGGCGCGCACCTGACTATGATGTCCCTCCTGTCTCAGGCGCACCTCTGCGCCTATGAGGCAGCGCGGAGCCTTGCACAGGACGGCACCAGCGTGCCCCCGCCATCGCCCGTGGCCTACAACGTGCCGCGGTACAACCCACGCCGGGCCATTCACCGCTACATTGGCCTCAGCGGTATCTACAACATTGAGCGGCTCGCCCCCCACTTCCATCGTCGTGGGCTGAACACCCCTGTGCTGCAGAAAATTGCGGGAGGCCGCGAGCAGCTGCCGCGCTACTCCATCCACGCTTACTTTGACCGTCGGCGCGGCGGCGACACGGGTGAGGTGCTCCCTGACAACTTCTTTGACTTTCTCCCGCAGCGCATGTTCTTCCTGCACGGCGACGCCGACACCGCGGCCCCTGTGACGGAGAGCTCCTCGCTGGTGGGCGTGCTGCGACAGGCCCAGATGGAGTTCACGCTGCGGCGTCTGACGCGCAATGAGGAGAGTCGGCGGCACGCCTTCCGCAGCCGCGGCCTCGTGCCGGGTGCCCTCTCCACGCCGATTGAACTCCACCGCCACACCTTCGCGCAGTTTTCCCCAGCGAACGATGCCCAGGCGCACCTCGCACCCCACGTTGGCCAGGAGGATGTCGAGGAGCCGGGGCCCTCGGCGGACGACCGGTCCGACAGCAACAGCAGCGAGCACCAGAGGTCCCGGCCGTTGTCTGCTGGCCACACGGAGCGCAGCGCGACGAGCCTCGGCGGAGGCGGGGAGACAGATGGAGCGGAGGAGCAGTGCCCTCACACCGGTGGCACACACCGCACGCTTGCGTTGTGCCCAATTGTGCCGCCCTCCCGCTCGGACCTCCCACTCACCGCGGTGGATCTCGAGTTCATCCTTATCCCAGACGCCACACACACGGACGCGATTATTGAGGAGTGCATCGTCGGCCTACGCAGCTGCTGCGCGGACTTTATTTGCGACTACCTGACCGAAGGCCAGCAGAGTGCCTCGGCCCTGTCACCAGTCGTGCCCGTGAAGCTGCCCGGGGCAGCGGCGTGGAGCGCGGGCGAGCTGGGGTCCCCAACCCACATGTCTGCCCAGACGCTCGGGGCCATGACAGCCACCAGTCTGTCCCCCACGGCTGCCAACCCGTTTCTCCCCTCGACCGGCAGCGCCTGGGAGTCGTCGTGGGCTGACACGGCCGATGCGGACTACGTGCGTGCGACCATAGAAAAGGTGACGCAGTGGTCTCGGAGCGTGGAGCATTGTGTGCCGCCGGATGGGCTGCTGCCACTGGCGGTACCGAGAGAAGACCGACCGAAGGTGCTGAACTGGGTGACCTACTTCTCTCCTTTCTAACGCCGATGCGTTCACGTGTGTGTGTGTGTGTGGGTGGGTAGGTGTGAGGGGAGGAAGAAATGAAGCAGGTAGAGCTACCTGACGTGTCTCTCACAGCACCTGCGGATCAACTTTCGTGTCCCTCTCTTTCTCCCCAGCTCCTTTGTCACCCGCGTGGCCAGACTTCATCGAAGCTGTCTCTCTGTTTTATTTAAAGTTTTTTCCCCCTCTCCTCCCTTGTGTTAATGTACGTTTCCAACGTGGGAGTGCGAAAGGGCACGCACGGCACACTGCCTCGTGGCTGCATCACTTTCTCTCTCCCCTCACCCACTTTCGATTTTTGTTTCGCATTTTCTCCCAGAAGGCCCTTTCACACCGGCACCTTGTCCTAGGGAAGCCTTCTCCTCCTCCCCCTCCTACCCTCCCCGTTCCTGTCATGTGCGCTCGCTCGCGACATGCATTGTCAGCTCTTTTTAATTTATGATTATTGTTTTTTTTTTCTTTTTTTCTTCCCTTTTTTCAAAAACTTCTCCTTTTCTGAATTGTCGCAGCGGTTGCCGAAGATTTAGCCGCAACTCAAGTCAGCACATCATACAGATCTTTTTTTTTTCAAGGTCAAGCAGAGAGACGCAAAAAAAAAAAAAAAAAAAAAAAAACATTGAGTGACGCAGCTGTGGGAGTCCCCGGTCTCACAATGACAACGACAGTTCATCTGCGATACAACCTCAGGAATGTGCCTGCCGTCCGATGCGTGGTACGCGTTATCGTATCCCCTCCCCCTTCTCCTACTATGCCAACATGCCACCATGCCTTCTTCATGTTTGTGGTCCCTTAGAAGAAAAGCAATAGTATTTACGCTTGGTATACGGCGCGTTTCAGTAGTCTCCACAACGAACGCAACCGTAAAGGTGAATTTTTCAATAACAAAGAAAAAATCATTAACGGGCACACCGGCAAAACATTTGTTCTAACAAACACGTTGCTCGTTGCCACATTCTCTGCTCGGGTGCCTTCTCTCTTTCTCTTTGTTTTTCTTTTTGTTCTTTTCCTTTCTCCCTCGTTGCACCCATTAGCGTTCTGCCTTTGTTTGCAAAGGTGGTCGATTCGTCACTGTTATTATTATCATTATTCTTATTATTCATTGTGTATTGGCACAAGAGGTTTAAAAACAAAAAAAGAATACGCGATGGATAGCGACACCTCTGCCATGCTGGCCAAGTACCGTGACCGGCTCAACGAGTATCGTCATTTCGTTGAGGAGCAGGAAGAGAGGATCGCCTCGGTCGAGACCAGCATGGAGCGTCAGCCGGATTGCAGAAGCCCCCGCTCCTTCGACAAGGGCAGTGAAGACACCGCACGCCAGGGAGTGGGTCGCGGCGGGCTCGAGGAAAGCCACGCGAGCACCCTCCTCAACGCGAGCGCCACGACGGGCAGCGGGCGGAGCCCAGCCGCTCGCCGGCCCCACTCCGCGAGTACCACCCCACCCGCAGTGTCCCCCATTGTCATTCCCACCCAGAGAAACGCTAACGCGGACGGCAGAAAAGTAGGTGCCTCTTCCCAAGCGAACCAGGCACCGAATGGGCACCCGACACAGCGGCCGCAGCAGCCCCTGTCCGCGAGGGCGGCGGCTCCTGGTGCGCGCTTAAACAGTCAAAGGAAGGCCACAGAGACGGCCGCGTCGACGCCAAGACGGCAGGGACCTTCTTTCTACGACCAGCCACAGCAGCAGCAGCAGCCGAGCTCCTCGCGCATTGGTGTGAGTCCGCGTCGCGTCAACACACCCGGCCGCCAGAGCACTGTCAGTCACCTCCAGCAGAGCCGCAGCGCACGGGTGGAGGCGTCCGCGTACATTGAACAGCTCTTCGAGCAGCAGGGCAAGTACTACTCTACCGCACCCCCGGACGCCATGTACGTGAAGACACAGCTCTGGCAGCGGCGCTCGCAACGCAATGCGGAGGCGGTCCGACGAGAGCTCGAGGCAGAGAAGCTAGCCGAGTGCACCTTCGCACCGCAGATTGAGCTCTCTCCGGTGCGCCGTCACCACAGTGGACAGGGCCAGAGCGGGGCGAACAGCCGCACGACGTCCCCTGGTCGTATTGACGAGGCGGTCGCCCAGCACCTGGCGCGCCTGCAGGCCGCGCGTCGCCTAAAGAAGGAGAAGGAAGAGCGCCTCGCGCGTTCACCCGCAGGCCGGCGTCGCAACCTCAACGAACTCACGGTGCCACACGCCCCCAACCTCGGGGCTCCGGTCGCAGAGCCCATCCCGTCTCTCCGCAAGCCCTTTGTTCCCCAGGTTCGGGGCCACAGTCGGAGCGGCCGCAGCCCATCTCGCTCAACGCCGAATGGGACGACGACAGCACCGTCCTCGATGCCACGCCGGTGGGTGGGGGACGGAGCCGGCAAAACGCCACTGACCCCTCCTTCTCACACCGATCCGGCATCCTTGTCGGTTCCCGTGCCAGCCGCAGCGTCCGAGGCAGATCGTCTGCGGCAGCAACTGAGTGAGAAGGACGCAATCATCCGCGGGCAGCGTGAGCGCATCGTTAGCCTGGAGCAGGAGCTCACGGACGTGAAGGCCATGGTCGCAGAACTCCAATCTCGCATGTCAAACGTAGAGCGAGGCAACGCACTGGCCGCAGACGACGCCAACCCATCGCCGTCAGGGGCAGCGGCGGAGGCGAACGCGGGTGCAGAACCCCCTGCTGAGGTGGTGAAGGAAGAAGACGCATTCGAGCACGAGCTGTGAACCCCCATAAGCGCAACCGCAGCAGTGACGGAGACAAGGCTTCGCGTCTCCTTGTGTTTCCCCCTCTCCTTTTTTTTTTTTTTGCTTTTGCCGGTACATGTCGCTACCAATGACCTGTAGCCTTCGCTACAACTCCACAGGCTCTCTCATGTCACCCGTCGTACGTGTTCGTTTGCACGCAAGTGCTGTGGATGTTTTCTCTCCTTTGTGATCTTTCCTTGACCGTCCCCCTTTTTTTTTTTGCCGTCACCTATGGCTAGTGGCCGCACTACGCCAACATGTGAAATCCCACGCCAATGCATCTATTCCAGCCACCCTTCCTTTCGCACTGTAGAGGTGTCTTGCCTTACCACGTCAACATGATTTCACCTTGCCCGTTTCCGCTCTTCTCATGGTGAGATTTCCTCCTTTTGCGTGGGCGAATGCGCGTGAGGGTGTGAAGTCGCTGCTCTTCTAGCTGCTCCCACCTCGCATCTCACACTGAAAGATTGTCTTTGGCTTGTTGTGTCAACCCTCACCTGGTCATTATCGCACTCGCCAGCCCTTAACGCTTCTCTTCTTCTTCTTTTCAACCTTTTCTTCTTTTTTTTTCTCTCTCTCTTTCCACTCTCTCCACTATGACCATCATTGCATCCATCGACCTCACTTCCTTCTCTTCATTGCGATATCCATTATCAAAAGACAACAGCAACAACAATAATCGGAAGCAGCACTGCACGTAATCTTTGTCTTGTATGACCAAAAGAAATAATAATTACGAAGCATGTTTGTGCAAGGGACACAAGAGAAGGACAGGGCACCAGAGTACGGCATCTTCACGCCATACCACTCTATATTGACCATGATGGGAAAGATGAATTTCTGAGTACGGTGTGATCTATGCAGTATGTAACAACCATGGCCTCCGTCCCTTTCTCTTCTTTCTTTCTTCTTTCTTTCTTTTTTTCACCCACTTCTGAAGCAGCTCTGCCTCTGTGGTGGACAACGACCCACACACACACACACACGTATCAACGAAAAAGGAGGTCTTTATTGAAGCAGGCTACTTGAGCTTTGGGGATGCACTAGAGCCGCTGCGTCTCTTGTTCCTTCCTTCGTTTGTCTGCCCACCTCATCGTTATTGGTGTCTTCCTCTCTTGCTTCCATCATCTCCACTTTTTTTTTTTTGACGTCGTTGACGAGGAGTTACCCTCTTCACGATGTCTCTTACGAGCTCGCTAAACTCGGCAGAAAGGCCTCCCATATGCCAGGGCAAGACACGCACATCCACTGCTCCTAGATTAGGATTCATTGCGACATGGCTGCTCATGGCGCGGGTGCTCTTCGTGGGTCTTGCCGTGGCTCTGGCGCAAGACACAACTGAGCCGTGGCAGCAACTCTCCAAAGTGGTCAGGGTGCGCGCCGTCTTTGCGGTGGATGTCGATGCGCAAGGCGGCTTCACGAGCCGATATTACACCCTCTGTGGCCCAGGATACATCTCCGACGACAGTGACCTGGACGCCATCGTTGAGGTCGAGGAGACACGGGAAAGGGCAACCATGGCAGCCACCGCCGGCAAGCTTCACCCTGTCCCCGTGCTCGCAAACGAGACGCCAGTTGCCACCGACGTGCCCACCTCCCCGGAGACCGGCTGGTGCGGCCTGCAGGGGGATGGGACCACGCCGCGCAAAGCCTTTCTCATTGAGCAGGCCATCACGTGGACCTCGGTGCACCCACCCGGTATCTTTCCTACGCTGTCCGTTGCGGGTGCCACAGCGGCGGGCACAGGTTCCGTGACGACCTCGGATTTGTTCTACCGGTGCGCTGTCTACGGTTGCGACATGCAGAACCAGCTGCCGGATCTGGATTACAGCGGCGAAGGGTCGGAAGAAGAAGAAGCTGGTGTCGTGCACTCCCTGCCCGCCGCGTACGGCGGCCTCAGCCCCGCGTCCCCATGTTGCGCCTCAACGAATAACACCTTTATTCTCTTGCCGCCTGCGCCGTCTCTTTCCGTGGACGGCACACCACCGCAGCGGCGGCTGGTGCAGACGGACAAGCTGCCCTTGTCTCTTCTCTTGGAGCAATCGCAGTCCTTGCTCAATGAGGTCATCTGCGATGGGTCCAGTGCTTTGGCGCCCTACTGCTCCTCACCAAGAGACGCCTCGGACGAGGACAGCGACAGCGACAGCGACAGCTCATCGGCATCGCTGGTGGCGCCCGCGAGCATGTGTCTGCTGCGCCTCCAGAGTCCGCGCTTCAGCTCAGAGGAGGCGACGCTGTCCGGTCCTGCCGGCGACGGCGGCCTCACCTTTCCCGTTGCCGTTTCGCTGTGTGGAGCCGATGTGTCGGATGCCATCTCAAGCGAGTCCGCCCGTTTGTTGCAGCGCGGCTACCACGCGATGGTGACGATGCACCACCACGTCGACAGCGTTGCCTTTCCCCATGAACTCATTCGCGCGTTGGCCTCGTGGATGGCCGTGCAACCCGGACAGACAGCGCAGAGCCTTCTCGGGGCCACGTTCTCCAAAAATCGTCTGCCCCGTTGTGTGTGGCGCACGGACCCCGCGGCCGCCACGTTTTACCGAAGCGGCTCGTCCTTGGTGTGCGAGCTCGACGCGGCCATGGTGGGACAGCTGCCCCCTGTCACGCTGACGGTCAGCCCGGCCGCCGTGATTGCCTCCACCTCCACAGATAAACCGGGCGGTGTCTCCAGCAGGCGCGTCCCCTGCGCCTTCTCGCTCGACCTGAATAAGCTCATCGAGTCGACGAATGTGACGGCGAGCAACGGCACGCTGTTGCGTGTTCGGCACACCCTCGTGCTGCACGGCTCTGGCTCTCTCACAGACGCCTTCCGCACGGACTCCCTCGTGAGCTTCCGTGAGCCCTATGTGGTGATTGGCGCTGCTTTTCTCGACGGCGCCACCCTCGCCGTGGCGCGCGGCGTCTTCTCGGAGCCGCGGAACCCTTCCCTGCCGCCAGTCTTTGTCACGAACGACGAGGCCGTCCGAGGCCTCCCTCTCCTGTTCCTGGCGGCATGTCAGGCAAAAGAAAAAGCGACAACGTCCTCGACCGACCCCACTGCTGTCTGCGTGGCGCCACGCACCTGTAGCCTCGACTCCACGTACTACAGGAGCTTCAACCTCTGCGGGGATACCAACTGCATGGGCATCTTTGCGTACACCTTTGACCCCGTCACGATGCGCTGCTCGCTGCGTCCGGTGATGCTCGCGCTGTTTGGGATGTTTGCGTTTCTGCTGATTGTGGGGGACGTGGTGTTGATCCTGGTGGGACGCTGGGCAGAGCGACGGCGGCGAGCGCACGTAAAGCTCGTTGAGCAGGTGCAGCGGAAGAACAGCTAGCGCCATCGTCCATGTGTTTCGCATCCTTTTTTTTTTTTTTTGCTCTTGTTGCGTGTTGCGTTTAGGGGCGCTGAGAACGCCTCCCGCTTCCGTTAAAAAGTAAAAGATTATTGTTATTATTATTGCTGTCGCTATCGGTGTTCCATGTACCATTCACGAAAGGAAACGATGAAAAAAAAAAAAAGCGCAATCAGAGGAAGGTGTTTGTTGCTGGTCGCACGTTCCTTTTCTTCCCGCGTACGAGGGGGCAAAAGGAAAAACTCACGAACGCAGAAAGAGCGCGAACGCGAAAAAAAAAAAACAAGGGTACAATGTCACTGCAAACTCCCCGTTGTCATGACGCGATGACTGCGAACTTTCTTCTTTTCCACCTCACCGCCCGACTACGTGTCCCATCACGTGATGCACCACATAAACCTCAAGAAAAGAAAAGAATCCTCATTCAAGGCAAAAAAAAATATCCATGAGCCTCAAGTGGAATCGGCCATGGATCAAGAATCAACAATGGAAACGCAGGAAGTCAAGCAACACACACGCGAGATGTCAATCATGAATGCAACACTGAACGTGCCTCCCGGCGACCGCTACGTCACGAGTGAGCCGTGCTGCTCCACGTGCTCTTCCTACCACTGTGTCCCCACGGAGGACACCGAGGGAGCGGACCACAAGACGAAACCTGCTGCGTCCTTTCTTGCGGTAGAGCCCTACTCCTTTGTGTTTCGCGCGCCGGCCAAAGGCCGTTGGCTATCGACACCGCTCCTGACTCTGTGCGTCAGGGAATTCGCCTACGTGCCGCCGCCACACCGAACGCACGCAGCGATGCCATCCCCTGCGAAGAAGGAAGGTGCTACAACCAGTGGTGGCCAGCCCGCAACGCCTCCTGCGGCTGCATCCACCACGCTAGATCACCGAATTTCCCTCCCCGCATACGTTGAGGAGCTGTCCACGGGGTGGTTGTGGCTACAAGGGCGCGAGGCCGAGTGCCGCGCGGCCGGCGAGCAGTACAAGCACGCCATCATCGCAGCCTCTCGCCGTGCTTGCCCCACGGAAAGCAAGGAGGACGACGGCACGGACAGCAACAACGATCGTGTCGATGTGACGGCGTGGGCAATGGCAAAGCAGTGGTGCCACAACCTGAGTTCTTCCGAGGCGGTAGACACCCTGTTGGCGACCGCCCTGCCTTCCCTGCTGCCGCTTCGGCAGCGGGACACCGTGATGCACCGCGTCTGGCGGCAAGAGGGTCGCATGTTCGCAGACGCCCCCATCGAGGTGCTGCGCTGCGATCTTGCCCAGCGAGCACGCAACCGCAGGCTGCTGATAGGCCCCCACGATGATGGCTTTCGCCCTGCGCTTCTTGTCGTGAACAAGCCAGCGGGCCTGCCGGTTCACCCCTCGGGCCGCTATCGAAAGAACTCCTGCACGTCGATTCTGGAAGACATCTTTGGCGGCGCGGACAGCGCGCTTTACCGCCTGGAGGAGACGCTGGCGCCAGCTGAAATGGGAGGTCAGCCGTGCCGCGCGGCGGTCGTGCACAAGGCCCATGGGTTTGTGCTCATGACGGTGCGTATTCGGCCTGTCTCTGGCGAAGGGGTGAGCGACAGTGATGGTCTCTCCCAGGAGGATTGGGTCTTCATGAAGCGTCTCTTCGCCTTGCAGGGGCAGGACCCATCCAGCGCGACGGGAGAGGCAATGGAGGTGGCGCCGCTCAAGGCCTACGTCGTGCATCGGCTGGATGCGGCCACGAGCGGGGTACTCCTCTTTGGTCTCGACCAACCCACCGCACGGGCCACAGCAGAGCTCATTTCGCAGAAAGGATCAGAAGAGGACATGGGTGGCAGAGGAAGGAGGGACGCGCACTGCGCCAAGACGTACCTTGCGACCGTGGACGGCAAGCTCGACACGGACGCGCTATCGAAAGCTGCGGATGGGGTGGCCTACAAGACGGCGGAGGACGGGTGGCTGCGCGTGGACCGTGCCATTGGATGCCTCAGCTTCCACCAGAGCCTGTACCGGAGCCCAGGACCGCGGCGCACGGAGGTGTGGCGCAAGGAGCAGGAGCAACACGGAGGCGTCGCCGCAGCAACGGAGCCAGAATCGTCCTTGGCAGGTGGGCCAGTGGTCAGCGCCGGGAAAAAAAGGGACGCGGCGGCGGTGGCCTACAAGAAGGAGCGCATGCGGCTGCTTTCTTTACGGGGGCGCGGGGCCACCGCCGCTGTTGCCGGCAAGCGGCCACGCGACGCGGCGATGGACGGCATTGACGATAGCAGCCCCACTTCACCGGAACGGAAAGCGGAGCAGGCGCAACAGGAGGCAGAAGCCACGTACACTTCCACACTGCGCAGCGCCGTCACACTTGTGAAGACAGTAACGTACGACGCCGTCAGGGATCAAACGCTGGTCGCCTGCCGTCTCCTCACCGGACGTACGCATCAGCTGCGGGTGCACCTCGCTGGGCTGGGTCATCCCATTGCAGGGGACACCAAGTACGTGGCGCTGGTCCAGCAACTTGCCAGCACTGCCTGGAAGGCACACAAGGATGGAGCGGACGATGAAGACAATGACGATGTCACTGTCTTCTATCGGCAAATCCATCAGCAACAAAAACAAGAGCAAGTAGCACCTGAGGCGTCTGCAGAGGCAGAGAGCGGCTGCTGTGTCTGCCCTGATCGCATCGGGCTCCACGCGTGGAGGTACCGGCTGGTGTTCCCGTCGGTGACTCTGGCAGCTGGCGTACCGTTCGCCATGGAGCTTGTGGCGCCGCCCCATGACCCATGGATGCGTGAGGCAACAAGCACACTTGTGCCTCCGTCTCCCACACTCAAAGGCTGAGGTTGCTGCTGCTGCTGCTACTGCTAATGATTAAACGGAAATCAAAAACAATAAAAAAACGAGAGAAAAGATCGAGTGCTAGATACACTCAACACTGGAGGGAAGCATGAGAACAAGGAAAGAGCGAATCCCTCCTGTTCATTTTTGCTTTTTCTGGACTGAAAGCGTGGCCGCGTCGTGACAAATACACATCAATGCTACCAACTTTCTCTCTTTCTCACACCGCATCGCCTTCCACAAAGAATCAACGTACTATTTTTTCTTTCCACTCGGAAAATGACCCAGCAGCTCGCTTGCACCTACGCTGCGCTGATCCTCAACGAGGTCGGCAAGACCGATGCCCAGAGCCTCCAGACCGTGGCCAAGGCCGCCGGTATTGAGGTGAGCCAGGGCATGGCCACCGCCTACGCCACCGCCCTCGGTAGCGTGAACGTCGCCGACGCTCTCGGCAACATGTCCTTCGGTGGTGGCGCCGCCGCCCCTGCTGCGGGTGGTGCCGCCGCTGCTGCTGCCGCCCCTGCCGCGGCCGCCGCCAAGAAGGAGGAGCCCGAGGAGGAGGCCGACGACGACATGGGCTTTGGTCTCTTCGACTAAGCGCCTGTGGACGACAGCCACGCCCTGTGTGGACTGCCGGTTGCACGAAAGAAAAATTGAACGTTCGTTTGATTTTTTGATTTTGTTTTTCTTCCATTCATCACTTCAACACTAATACTAAAAAAGAGAGAGAAACACGAAGGAAAGAGGGAGCCTCAAAGGAAACAAAGGATAGCGGTCTTCAGTGGCGGCAAATCACACTGTCGCACCCCTTCCTCCCTCCCTTTCTCTTTCTGCCGGTGGCTCTTGATCAGAAGGAGGAACTGAAAAAAAGGGTGTTCATGCCGAACGCTCTTCTCTCTCTCTCTCTCTCTCTCATGTTCATGGTATTGACGTCTGTGTGCTTGTTGGATGGTGTCAGGAAGGTTTTGTTTCTCCGCACCGCCCAACACACAGACTCACACACAACCACGCCATGGATGCATCGCCTCTCTCGCGATGGCCCTCTTCTCATCTCACCCACTCACCTATCCACTCTTTCTTTCTTCTCTTATCCGCTGCACCATCATTCCATCTTCTTGCGCGTACGCATGATTGGCGACTAGGAATTGCATCTCGTAAAGAAAATGACCCAGCAGCTCGCTTGCACCTACGCTGCGCTGATCCTCAACGAGGTCGGCAAGACCGATGCCCAGAGCCTCCAGACCGTGGCCAAGGCCGCCGGTATTGAGGTGAGCCAGGGCATGGCCACCGCCTACGCCACCGCCCTCGGTAGCGTGAACGTCGCCGACGCTCTCGGCAACATGTCCTTCGGTGGTGGCGCCGCCGCCCCTGCTGCGGGTGGTGCCGCCGCTGCTGCTGCCGCCCCTGCCGCGGCTGCTGCCAAGAAGGAGGAGCCCGAGGAGGAGGCCGACGACGACATGGGCTTTGGTCTCTTCGACTAAGCGCCTGTGGTAGCCTGGTGACGTTGTCAACGACTCGCACTTCGCCAAACTTCCAAGCACTATCTTTTTTTCTTCATCATTTCCAACCAAAACAAAAGAAAGATGAGCACACAAGAATGACGAGATACCCAGTCATCGTCTTGTCCCTCTCAAGCGCTGCAGTGCAAGACGCAGGGTTGACTCTCCGCCGTTTTCTCGCCTTCACGCTTGCATTGCATCCCCACGAACCACTGCATAGGGCAACGTTACGCGTGCTCATGATTGCCCTTGGTATACAAGACGGGCGGCACTGATGCAGCCGTCTTTTATGAGCGTGGACGGAAGACATGGACAACGAAAGCGCGTCACAGGCTCGCACTGCCCGTGCAAGTGGGATGCTCACACTCGTACTCTCACTCTCACTCTCACTCGCGTTCCCTCTTTTTTTCTGTCAAGCGTATCTTGTGTAAAGCGAAAAGGAGAAGAGCGCTAGCCTCTCACCCTCATCCTTGTACACAGATTTGGAGCTACACTCGAGCATACGACCACCCGCTCAGCGATTCATTGGCAGATAGTCTTTTTGTTGTGTTGTTGAACCACGATGGAGGTCCGCACCTCTTCCCCAGGTCCGGTCTCGGCCTCCTCCTCCCCTGCAGGCGGCCTAGCCCACTTGCCATCCCCGAGCCCGACTGCTCTACCAGACGCAAACACGGTGGACATCTTCTCACGCCGCCCCCGTCGCATCCTCGTGCTCTACGTGGGCGGAACCATTGGTATGAAGAAGAACAAGGATGGCGCGCTCGAGCCAAGCGCGGGGTACCTCACGGGGGAGATGCACAAGATGCATGAGCTCAAGGAAAGTAAGGAAATCGCCGCGTTCGATATTATTGAATACGAACAGCTGCTGGACAGCAGCGATATGAACGCAACTGACTACCTGCGCATCGCCTCAGACGTGAGAACGCACTACGACAGCTACGATGGGTTCCTCATTGCGCATGGTACGGACACGATGCACTACACGGCGAGTGCCCTGTCCTTCTTGCTTTACAACCTGGCCAAGCCAGTGATCGTGACGGGGGCCATGGTGCCTCTGGCGGAGCCCTTCAACGACGCACGCCGTAACATTATCATCTCCATGATGATTGCCTCCAGCCCCAAAATCTGCGAGGTGTGCGTCTTCTTCAACGACCGACTCTTTCGCGGCAATCGCTGCGATAAAATCTATCACACCTATGGCGCCTTCCAGAGCATGAACTACCCGGCGCTCGGGATCATGGAGGCCACCAACTTTGTCCTCAAGGAACGCTATCTGCTGCCACAGCCCACAGGCGCCATGTCGCTGCTTTCCGACCTGCGGGGTACCGTCATGGTCTTTGACCTCCACCCCGACGCCGATGCGGACGCGATCCTGGCCGTGCTGCGCGCTCGGCGGCCGACGCAACCAGAGGAAGAGGCTCCCCGTGACGGTGCTGCGCGCCCCCTGCTAGACGCCGTCATCCTCATCACGCGCGGCGTCGGCTCGCGTGACGGCGTCATTGCCCGCACGCTCCGCCGCATCGCTGCCGCTGCCTTTGAGCAACGCATCGTCGTGGTGGTGTCGCAGCCAGAGGCCCAGGGCACGCTGAGCCCCACGGAGCTGGCCCGCCTCCACACCATCGCCCCTTCCCTCGTCTACGCAGGAGACATGACCATCGCCGCCGCGGAGCTGAAGCTCATGTACCTGTTTGGGAAAGGACTCACACCAGAGCAAGTGGCGCAGACCATGGTGCGCAACCTGCGCGGCGAGCTCACACCACCCATGACCACCTCCAGTCTTTGAGCAGACCTACAAATGGAGAGCGCAGGAGGGAAGGGGAACACGTGGCGATGCTTGATGTGGTCGGGAATGTCACTTTCAGCCGCTAAAGAAGGTGTGGTTCGCGCTTCGATGATGTGTCATCGTCAGATGTTTCAGTGTTTGTGTGAACCTTGTTGGTGTCGCTTTTTTTTTTTTTTGTCTTGGAATGGAAGAGGTGGACATGCGTCGTCGTCTTCTGACGTCTTTCCCCTTCAACGACCTTCTTGTCGCACTGCACACACACGCCAAGTGCTACCTAGCAGATCCTCCAACTGGGCACATTGTTGTTCGCATGGTGTGTCTGTTTTCTCGGAGTCCCTGCGCTTGGAAAGCGAACACGAAAATAATAATAATCGGTTTAACGTGAGCGCAATCGTGAGATGTAAGCGAGTTTCTGTCCCGTGGCACAGAACGTTTTTCTTTTACAACTGAACCATGTCCTCCCTACCCGTGAATGAACGAGAACACAAGCGAAGAACGCACGGTAGGAAAAGTCGTTACATGAACATGCAGATCGTGGTGCGGCAATCTGAAAGGCCATCAAGACTTGAACTATAAGGAAACTTTTTTTCCTTATAGTGGTAAGCTGTGGTATACAAACTCTTTCGCTCTATCTCTCTCTCTCTCTTTCGCCTTCATTCCTTTACACTCAACCGATTTTCTGCGTTTGTCGGCCTTGCTGTTGTTGTTGCTATGATTACTGATGGTTCTTCTCACGTGCTCTATTCCCGCCATCAGTACTACTGCAGGACGCTTGGTTGCTCCTTTATTCCCCTCTCTTCCTGATCGCTTTTGTACCACTAGAAGACGGACTCCGCCGTCTGTGTCATTGATTGTAATCTCTGCGTCTTTCTTTGGGTCACACGCTTCGTTATTGACCACACTCATCACCCTTGCTTCTTCCCCCTCCCTCTCTCTCTCTCTCGTCACGGGCTTCCTTTGTGCGCGGCGCTTTGCACGGCACGCAGACACCATTGCCATGTCTCTCACAAACGCACCGTACAAATCTCTCTTCTTGCCGTTGAAGCCAGATGACCACGCCGTCTTCGCGTCTGTCTGCTCCTTGCTGACGCTCTCACTGCCGGGAGAGAAGGGCAAGGGGCGCGCGGCAGCTGCAACGCCCCAACCCACCGCTCGCTCCACCGCAACGTTCTCTCCTGCAGAGGGCAGCGGTGTGATGGAGGAGGGAAGCGAGGACGGCTACGGGCTTGGCTGCGGCGAATCCCTCCCGTCACACAAGTCAGCCCTCTTCGCCGTCCTCAGCGGCCGTGCCGACGGCGCAGTCGCTGTTCTGCGTAACCGCGATGTCGTCTTCTTCAGTCTCGCACATCCCACGCGCGGCCCTGTTGAGCTCACCCGCTTCTCGCCGCTGCCGACGACCAAGGAAGCGAGCGCACCGCGGGCGCCGTCGTCGTCGTCGTCGTCAGCAGAGGCGGCCAAGCACGAGGCCACCTGTGCCGCTCTTCTTCCACTGGAGCTGACATATCTGTGCCGCGTGGACAGCAAGCAGCAGACGCACCAGCGCCAGACCGCACCTGTGTACATGCGCGGCCTCGTTGGCTGCAAGGACGGCCGCGTCTCTGTCTTTTCCGAAGCGAGTTACATCTTTGGCTTCGCGGCGCATGACTGCCCGGTCATCTCCGTGCAGGCGATTTACGCGTATGACAAGGACGGCGGCGCGGCGTCCCCGCCCGGCTCCCCGACGGGCGCGTCCCCCACCGTCAACTCGCAGGTCCGCTCCCTCGGTCGCGCCACACAGCACCTAGGCTTCGTGACCGCTGGCAAGGACGGCACCGTGTATGTGTGGCGGCAACACGCAAACGGCATGGTGAAGCCGAAGCCCTTGACCGGGGCTACGTCGGTCCGTCGCACCGTCGCTCTCTGCGTCTACCAACCTCCGTCCTCCGGATGGTTTCTTTCCGCGCTCATAGCAGATCCCAGCATGGAGCACCACCGCTACTCAAAGGACGAGACGACAAACGCAGCGGCCCTCGACGCACTGAAAAGTGAAATCAGCGGGGTGAGCCCCAACCCCACACCGGCCCTCGCCACCTTCTCCTCCGTCAGCAGCCGCGCCAACGCACCGATGCCGGCCCTGGAGCAGTGCATGCCGTGCCCCGTGGCCCTCTACGCGTTGCCTGGCGTGCGGCGGTGCATTCGAAGTCAACTGCTCACCCCGCGTGCCATGGCCAAGGAAGGCAGTCAGAAAGTCACGGAAACGCTTTGCACCGCCGAGGCGCACGACTACGTGCTACCCAACCTTGGCCTCTTCGCCACCACCGCCATCGCCACGGACGGTGACGTTTGCGTGCTGTCCTACTCCAACAAGCTGCAGGCATTTCCGGTGGGATACCTCAAGCCCTTGGACGAGACGGGCGATAACCAGCTCGACAGCCTCGCCGCACGCGTGAAAGCGCCCGTGTTCACGGCCCGCAAGGCCATCACGCACGTGGTGCTATCGGGTGGCCTGTGCGTCGTCGCGTGTGGCCGGCACGGGCTGGTACACGTTCTGCGCGTCCCTTCCTTTGTGCCTGTCTGCGAGTTCTACACCTACCAGTGTCGTCCCATCGCCTCGGTGAGCGTGTTCGCGGCGGCCCACATGATTGCCGTGGTGGATGCCCTGTGTGGTGCGGTGGAGCTGGTGCAGGTTCAGCAGAGCGCCTTGCGGTGCGCACGGGCCGCTGTCACGGCGACCGCGGGTGGGGCGGCCGTTGCACGGGAATCGTACGCGGCGGTGGCGCCAGGCGCTAAGGCTCTCCCCTCCAGCGTCGCCCTCCGCTTCGAGTGCGAGCTGGAGCAAGTCTTGGCGGGCATCGCAATAAAAGGTGAGCGTGAGAGAGCAGGGGACATTGCCAGCCGCCAGGACGAGGTGCGTGCGTACCAGGAGGCGCTACTGCTGTCAGGCATGGCGATTTCGCCGGCTTGCGAAACCTACTTGCACGCGAATGCGCACGTTCTCTAAGTGCTTCAGAGACGAAGAAAAAGAAGTGTCCAGAAGACAGAAGGGTGTGAAGAACACGCCCGATGGTGCCACCAGTCTCCAGACTTGAACCCGAACGGGAAGCAAAAAAAAAAAAAAAAGGAGCCTTAAAAAAAAAAAGTATCGTAACGATAGGAAAAGTAGGCACCCAACAAAGTGCAATGTCTGTGAGTGCGTGGAGAGGGGAAACACAAAACCACCAAAACCTGTGCGAGAGACGCACATCCCTTGAGAATGGGTGCGGCGACCATCATCTCTCCCTTTAGGAACGTGCCCCCAACCGCTCCATCCTCGACCATTTGCATTCGACGCGGTCTGGGTTCCAGCGTGCATATATGTGTGGCGGTCAAGAGAACGGATGGTGTGCGCACGCGTACGCGCACGTGAAGGAGCGCCTCTGTGCGCGATTCTTTTGTCTGCTCATATGACTCCTGTCGTCCTCCTCCTCGCCCTCCTGTTATCTGTCTCTCTCTCTCTCTTTCTTTTGAAGAACGGATACCGCTGCCGGACGCTTTTCCCGTGCGAAGGGCCTTTGAAATACTCACGCGGGACGGAAGAATCTTGCTGTGTGAGCTCTCACGTGTGCGCATACACGAAGCGGTTGAAAAGGTGCAATCAGTTTGTTTTATTATTTTTTTTGTTTTTTCCACAGGCAATTGAAGAAGAACAAAGAAAGGCCACACGTTTTTTTGTAAGTAGTGCAGAAGAATGCTGCGTCGTAGTACATTTGTCTTGGCCACGAATATCCCTCGCTCCGTCTGGGACCCTGCGCAGTACAACAGCAACTGGCCTGATAGCTATAGCGCAGACATTGCGGCTCGGCGCCACTGGCCCGCCAAGAAATGGTCCATTGGGCTGGAGCCTCGGACTCCTCGTGAGTGGCTCCGTTTCTCCTACCGCAACCTGGCCTACGCGTACAATGGCGCCTTGCGTGCGTGCAGCTCCTTTCCCGAGATGCTGGTCTACTACAAGGAAATGAAGCAGCGTGGTGTGAAGGTTGACGTGGATACCATGAACGTACTCCTCACACGTGCCGCGCGCTACGAGCACATCCAGACAGACGACATCTTTCTATTGTTTGACGAGCTCACCAGCCTTGGCGCCCGCCCGGACATTAGCAGTGTGGAGACGCTTCACACCGTACTGGAGCACAGCGCGAACAAGCCGTTTGAGTGGCGTGAGGCGCGTCGCCGTCAGCTGGTGGAGCTGTACAACCATCTGGCTACGGAAGAAATTGACCGCTTAGGGTCGCACAAGGTGGACGCGCTGCTGGCGGCGCAGCTGGCTCGCCTGCGCAGCAACCTGCGGCAGCTCTCCTCTTCCCTCAGCCCCTCCGTCTACCGTCGCTACTTTGCCGTCATCGACTCCGGCGAGCTGCTGCTGAAGGAGGTGCACAACTTCCTGTGGGAGTTCGTTTCGGCCGACCACCCAGCGATGGAGATCCCATCGCTGCAGCTGCGCATTCCGTTTGTCGCGTCTGTGATGCGGCGGCCCGCCGCGGACGCCGACGCGAAGGCACTGAAGCCTGTTGACTTTGAGGACACAGATGTGTGCGCGGTGATCCAGGCAGCGGTGGAACGGTGCGTCGATGGCCCGTTCTACGACAGGCGCCCCGTGTCTGAGCGCCGCATGTACCTGTCCTTGCTCACCATGCTGACCTCCTCCGGCGTCCTCTACACCGCAGACCTTGTCGCGCAGCTCATGGACATTGTAAAGTACTCCCGACTGGACGACCGACGCGACGACGACGCGATCCGGCTACTCCGTTACGCCCTGCGCGGCTCCTCCGCGGCCAACGACGATGCCCATCGCAAGCTCTGGCGTGCCGTGGAAGAGGTCGTGGACGCACGCGTGGTGGGGCGCTACCTCGCGAGCCGCAGCCCATGGACACCGATGCGCATCTGCTACGACGATCGCTTTGCCTTTGGATCCTACCCCACGGCGCAGCTGACCTCCAGCAGCAGCGGCAGCAATAACAAGAACAACAAGAACAACAAGGCTGGCGCAACAGCAGCTGCCGAGGCTGACAGCAGCGGAGAAACGGAAGCGGCAGCCGATGCCGTCGCGGACGGCGACGCACTCGCCGCTGCTGCTGCTACCGAGACCCCAGGTCGCCACCGGCGCCAGCACGCGTCAGAGCTCAAGACCGCCGAGGGCCTGCGCCTGCGCTGGGAGGACGTCAAGTCCCTGGTGACCAAGACACGCGTCCTCGACACCGCCCGAGCCGCCACCAGTGCCGACCCCGCCGCAGCGCTGCAATCCAAGATGGAGGTCTTCACCGGAATGGCGGTGTTCCTCCGCTCCGTCGCCACGGGGCAGCGCTACGGGGCCGCAGAGTCGGCGGTGGCGACGCAGGCGGTGGGGGACGCGGCGGGGCTGGCCGCCGGTGCGGCGCCGCTGGTCGCCGAGGGCATGGGCTACGACGTATGGGAGGCGGTGTTCCGCTACACGCAGGAGGCGCACGCGGAGATGGAGAAGTTCATTGCCCAGGCACCGAACGCCGCCGTGGAGCCTGAGTTTGAGTGCTGGGAGTCGCTGCTCGTGACGCTGCGTTGTGTGCTAGACTTCTGCGTCTTGCATCGCCAACAAAAGGGAGGGGCGGCGGCGGATGCGCAGAAACTGTTCGATGAGGCGGCCGCCCTGCGCGCCAAGTTGGTGGAGGAGAGCCGCACGCGCTTCCATGGACGCATGCGCATCCTCTGGCTGCAGGAGGCGTAAGAAGGCAAACGTGTTGGTGCGTTGGCAAAAAGAAAGAAAAGGGGGGAGGGAGAGATCTGTTGTTGGCCTTCACGCACGAGGGTGACGGCAACAGGCATTCCCCTCCCTCTCTCTTTTCCTCTCTGTTTCTTGCATGTGTGTCTGACGATTGTTGCCGTCACGTCTTTCGCCCCGCCTGCTGAGACGGTTCATGCTGCAGTGGTTGTGGTGGTGGTTTTGACGTTGTTGTTATTTTCGTTGTCTCTGTTCTCGGCGGAGGCGTCCAGATGGACTTCCTGTGGTTGCTGCGGTCTCATCATGGCCGTGATATTCTGTTGGCGTTGCCGTCTCTTTCGAGGTGCCCCGTGCCTCCATAACCTCTCCACACACATACACACGCAAACAAAACAAAACAAAAAAATTGAAAACATGATGCCCGGAAAAATGCAACGTCTCCATGAAAGCCAGACGCGTGTGGCAACTTTTCCATGGCAAGGTCACACACTCACCAGCGGAAGGCGAACGACGCACTGGTGGGCATCACAGCGAGGAGAGCACCTTTGCGGAAGCGCCCTTCCCAAGCACGCGCTCATTGGCCCCACCTTCTTCAGACGCCTTCATGGCGCTGTGAGGACCAAGATCAAGCGATGGGGAAGTGAGAACGAAGGCGCGCCGAAGAGTGTTCTGAATCCTCCCCCCTCCCCCCCCCCCCGGCATCTGTCTGATCAGCGTCTGACAACAGTGAAGGGGGAGGGGGGAAGAACGGTCGGGCGAGTACCCATCATGCGTCACGTGGTGAAGCAAGAGCGTATCGAGAGCCCAAATGAGCTACATCAACAGATGACTCCTATTATCTCCACCCACCTGCTCTCTCTCCCTCTCTCACTCACTTTTCCTCTCGTTCAGCCTTGACGTAGCTTATTTCTTTGTGTGTGTGTGGCGTTACAAGATCGCGGTTGTCGTCACTGTGGTCAACGCATTTACGGCTGTTCTCACCCTCTCCTCGTTTTTTTCCTAGTTGTCATCTTATTTCTGTTGTTTTTTGGGCTTTCCGTCCTTCTCAACGCACACGACACTTTTGTTGATTTGTTTTTGTTGTTGTTTTTTCTAGTCCCAACATGAGCGCAGCAGCAGCAGCACCGGCAGTGCGTCGGCCAGCCAACGGAGGAGCCGCCGCTGCCCCCGCGGGTGGTGGCGGTGGATCGGGTCCTGGGGCGGGGGGAGGCTTCCCCATGGGCAGCCCTGATCAAATGCAACTCCTCATGAAGCACCTCCCCACCATCCTCAACGTGGCGAAGAAGGCCCCAGGTGTCGTGGTTGGCTTCACCCTCACGATGCTCTACATGCTGCTGTGGATGGGACGGTCAGGGTTCCGGGACACCATCGCACCCGTCGGCGGGTTTCACATTCTTGTGTTCTTCCTCGTGAGAGAGCTCTGGCCACTCTGGCGGACCGGGCAGGAGCGCGCCTACGTTGCAAAGGAAAGGAAGTCGGCACAGAAAGCCTTTGCTAATGACATTGCAATGCAGTACCGGGAGAAGCTCGACTAATCCTTCTCTCTGGCACTCACTCCTAGCTCGATTCACGTCTGCACTGGTGCTCGCGCGAAGTGCATTGGCTGCGTCTGTGCTTTGCGCACTGTCATTCCGCAGTAGCAGGTTTTCTTTTTGGGTCGTAGTCGTGTCACGGGGAACAGCGGGAGCATGATCAGAAAAGAAAGTGGAATCTTAAGCACAGTCCCAAATACTTTTTGTCCCCTCTGACCTTCTCTCCTTTCTTGCAGCGATGCACCCTGCGATAAGTGAATGCAGAAGAATATTTTTAAAAAGATGAAACACAACAACGGGTCACCGAATGCTGCGGCACAAACGGATTCGCATAAACCACAAGAATAAGCAGCGGTGCATAAGACGTTTGACAGGAACCCTTTAGAAAACGAAAAAAAGATCAAAAATGCAAAGGAGCAGTCCAGTGTCCTGTCCTGGCCACCCAGGGAACCATTGTTCTTTCTCCTCTCTTGTCTCTGACCTTGCCGCCACAACCGAGGTCCTCGCGCATTTCCTGTTGAGGAGGCAGAACTTTCCCGTTTCTTCTTCTCTCCGAAAAGCTCATACAAACACACACTTCCACACACGCAGGTATCATTGCGACTCGTTGAAACGTTAAAACAAAAAAAAACTTCAGAAGTAGATAGCGGACCGCACTCCCAGCGGAGACTCACCTTGCTTCCCGTTGTACTTTCATTTATTTCTGTTTTATTGCATCTGTCCTGTGCGCTTCTCTCTCTCTCTCTCTCTCTCTCTCTGACGGTCTTTGACTTACCAAGTGCCAGAAACGCAGGCGCTGACACGCAGGCCCACATGGAGCTCTTCACCGCGGATGGGCTGCCCGTCGGACCGGCTGCGCGCTTCGCTCCCAAGCCAAATAGTGCCCCGTCTCTCCCGCTCTCCGCCCATGATGGCAGCCAGCTCGTCAGCCTCTACCGTCTGTTCCTCCGTCTGCACGCTGTGGGGGAGGCAAGTGGACGCGCCAGCGGCAAGCCAACAGGCTCTGGTGCACGGCGCGAGGCCTCGAGCGGCAACACCGGTGGCGGCGGAGGCGGTGGCAACAGCGCGACGGGTGCGTCCCGCGCAGAGGCCGCCCTTCCACCGGGTCTGGGCCTTGCGGCCTCTCTCGCCCGCGCCATGAAGCCAGAGGGCGAACGCAGCGTGCGGGCCCTTGTGGCGGCCATGGCACCGAACGGAGCGGGCCCCGCGCAAGGCTTGCCTGCCGCACTCACGGACCAGGGCCTGCAGCTGGCCGGCGGGCTGGGGAACCACTCCCGCAGTCTCGGCAGTCGCGACGATCTCGACAGCGCGGGCGACGGCGTCTGGTTCATGGGCAGCAGCGCGGGTGAGTGGGCGACGGTCCTCAGCCCGGCCGCTGCCAGCAGTGGCGGCGGCTCGGCCGCGCTGCTGTCTGGTGCCCTCGCGCACCCGCTGTTTCTCCTTCCCTCCCGTTTCTTCCCGCACGTCTCGCGGCTCAAGGGGTTTCCTGCGTTGGCCGCGACAGACGACGCGACGACGGCGGGGCCGCGGCTGCTGGAGCCGTCCCTGACTTCGGGCCGTGGCGCGGAGGAGGAGGAGGCAGGGGTCGGTGAAGGCCTCGTCTACGACCGATATGGCTGCCGCGAGCCTTACACCCACACCAGTGGCGATGGCGCCCAGGCCCCCTCGCCAGCGCCAGACGACGTGTTGGACGCCGCAGGGGACGGCTTCTCGCAGCTGCCCTGCATCGTGCTCAACACCAACCGCAGCGCACAGCTAGTGGACGAGATGGCACTGCGCTGCCTCCTGGCCAATTCTTTCCCCGCCACCGCAACAGCAGCAGCAGCAGCAGCAAACGCCGTGCCAGCAGAGGGCGGCAACGTGCCTGTCACCGCGGACGAAGTGAAGGAGACGACCCCTCATGACGATGGAGACGGAGGCGAGGACATGTGCCGCGCCGCATCGTCGTCGTCTCCGGCAGCGGGGCCGGCCGCCACCCGCACGACGGCTGCGGCGGCCATGGGGACAGCCTCCCCGCATTTGACGCAGTCATCTTTCTATGCGGCACAACTCATGGTGGAGTCGACAGCGCGGCGCTGGTTCTGTGTGCCGACAGAGGGCCGAATGGCCGCGGGCACTGGTATCGCAGCGGAGTACGACTACGCGTACATTCTCTTTGGCTGCGGCGTGGCAGAGGCCTGAGGGGAGGGGGACACGCGCCACGCCCGCTTGCTTGCCTCTGTGGGGGCACCTCTCGTACGCTGCCGCTGCCATCGCAAACATTTTAGGTAGAGGGGTGGAGGGCGCTGTCTGTTTTGTGTCAAGAAGCGATGTTTGACGGATGTTCATTCTCGCGTGATGCCACCCTCACCCACCCCACACAGCTACCATCTCTTTGCTTGTTGTTTTTTTTCCCTCTCCGAATGCTTTTTTTGTGGAAGCTATTGGAGTAGCGCTGCCAGCTTTCTTTTTCCTTTGCAACAGATACGATGCAAGGGAGCGACCACACACACACACACACAAAGAAAAAAAAACTGTTCTCTTCCGCTCTTATGTTGCTCAGAACACCTTGACAGATGAAGAAAATTTACAATACGAAGTGTTTCGTTTGATATATCGAATGAGGATGGAAAGAAAGAAACGGGAGAGGGAAAAAAAAAAAAAGATTCACCGTCCAGAGAGTGCGCGTGGTGCGCGCGACGGTGAATGCGGGCCGCTTGTGGAAGGACAAGCATCACCTCCACCCCCGGCACGAACCAAGGTCTGTTGTCGTTGACGCACACCTCTTTGGCGCGCCCAACGCAGGACCTCGCATGTGGGAGGCATACGTCTCCGCAGGGATAGACGCGCTTTGAAGAAGAGGAAAAAAGGAAAGAGACGCATGGGACTGGTGTCGCGCCTCGACATCACATGCACATGAGTCTTGATAAATGGATGCGGAGAAGCATGCCTCTTTCTTTCTCTCTCTCTCTTTATCTTTCTCTCTCGCACACGGCGCTTGCTTCTCTTGTGCCGCCGCTTCACTGCGCCTACCACACCTACAACACAAAATTTAAAAAAATTCAAAGAAAAGGAAACGAGTTACTTAGGTACCCATCGCCATCACAACATACCCCAAAAGAAAAACACAAGAAGTATTAAAGGTAAGAGTATACTTCTTTTCCCCAAAGATACTCGTGTACCTCTGTTCAACTTGCTAGTTCTCGTTTATCTATTGTTCTTCCCTTTTTTTCCTCTCTTTCTCCCTTCTCTTGTTTTTGCTTTTTCTTCTTCCTCACATCCCGGTCCTCAGCGATTCCCCAGAAGCCCTCACCCACAAACATTCTGCCGTCTGACGACAGGAGCAGGTGAGAGCCGGTGCGTTCCTGAGAGACCAAGGAGAACTGGATTTTGAAGAAAAAAAAACTGAACAAGTGGACGTCAACGAAAGTATCGCAAGAAAAAGAAGAAAGGATAAAAAGAAAAGAAAAAGAAAACGAACTTCGGTATTGACTGGAACAGTATTTCTGTTATTATTATTCTTTGTTCCTCTCTCCACCTCGGAAACAGTGAAAGAAAAAAAAAGACATCCAAACGACCGAGCAGGCCATCTTCTCACCTCTGAACTATATCAGCTCCTCTCTCTCTCATTCTCTTTCGGCTTTTTTTTCTTCTTCTTGTCTCTTCTCCTTCTCATCAGAATACCAATCTAAGCAGATTGGAGAAGAGTTAAACGAAGAGGACAACCGAAAGAAAAGAAGGCACTGAGAGAGATAAGAAAAGGGAAGAGTACGAATAGGTCAAGAGGCAAGCAGAGGTTATTCTCGCTTCTCAAGACAAAGGAGTCTTTCCACGCGCTGCTTTTCCGTTTATTTTACTTTGATTTTTATTTTTCTTCTCTCGTCGTCCTGTGACTCCATCACGTATAGGTGTGGTATTAACATCCATTGTTCGCTCTGCTCTGGCAACAGTGATACTTGATCCTTTGGTGTGTTTTTTTCCTTTGTCTGTTTTCTTCCGTCCCCGCTCTCCGACAGGATATCTATCCTTCACGAGATTTTTGTTTTTTGTGTGTGATTCTCTGTTTCTGTTGCAACTGTCTATTGTCGTTGTGTACGCTGTGTGCAATTGTTGTTGTTATCGACACCTCCCTTTCCCGCAGTGCCACACCTTGTGTCTAGCCATCAGCTCCCAACACGTCTCTGTTAAACGGAAGAATTAACAGAGAAAAGAAAAACGAAAAAAAAAAGAAATTGATTCTGCGTTTCTGCAATTACCACATTCGAGAGAAAGAAAAAAATCCTTACCATCTCTGGTTCGGACTGAGGAAATACACTGCCTTCCACCATAGAACATCGGCAAGGCAGCGTAAAGCAGAGCGACGTGGAAAAGCAACTGAAAGTGGAAAAAAAAAATTAAGAGGTGTGAGCAAGAAATCGAAAGAGAATAAAAGAAAAAAGAAAAAGAAAACCAATTAAGAAAACATCGACTGGAGAAACCACAAGTCACGAACCGCAATACGATCAACAAGAAAAAGCAAACCGCTGAGTCAAGTTTACAATAAAGCTTCCTCTTGGTGGTCATTGCTTGTTGCGCGCGCCTGTGTGTCTCACGAGAACTCCTCTCTCTCTCTATTTCTTCTTACCGTTTCTTTCCATCGTTCTCTCTCTCTCACACACACATACTCACTCACATTGACACAAGTTTTCTGTGTTTGTATTCGTGTGGTTTGTCCATCACACCTTCCATCCCGTTGTGCTTTTCCTTTTGTTGCCTACACGAATTCTCTCTGCGCCTGCAATTTCTTTTGTCTTGTTGTTGTTTTTCTTTTTCTTTTTTCTTTTTATCCCGTACATACCTCTCTCCTTTCTTCCCCCTGTCCGTTTTGTCCTTCCTTTCGAAGTACTTCCCCGGTTTCCCATTTATATTTTTTTCCCCTTCGAACTCTTTACTTTTTTTTTCTCTTTTATTTCCGGCTTTTATTTTACGCTTTCTTGTGCAGTTATCCTGTGTTCTTTTTTTGTTTTTGTTTTTACTTTCTTCCTCCTCCTAAATACTCTCTTTAGCGTCAGACTTCTTTTTCTCTCCGTTTGGTTTTCCTTTATTCAGTTTGTGTTTCCTCCCCTGCTTTTCTTTCCTTTCTCTCCCGCCTTTGATATTCTCCGATCATTACGAAATCCATTCCGTTAGGGGTAAAAAAAGAAAAATATATAATAAGAAAAAAACAGACTGAGTGATTAGCTGAATTCCATTCAAGCGTCTCCTGTGTTCTTTTTCTCTTTTTTTGCTCTCGTGTAGAAATCATAATTCTTCTCAGCACACTCATCTCTCTTTCTCTCTCTCTCTGTTAACATTCATTATTCGTATTCTTTGTGTTGTGTGTCTGTGTGTGCGTGCGCTTCTCTCGTTTTTCCCTACCTGTTAAAAGAAAAAAAGAAATCCCCGAGAAGTTCACCGCAAAGAAACGAAAAAAGAAAAAGAAAAAAACAGAGACGTCTTACGCACCGTTTTGTTTTTATATTATTATTTTCAGTTGTACTCTCTCTCTCTCTCAGAAGATCATCTTTGCTGCATCTCCGATAGTACTTTTTCAACAAAGAAAAGACTCCTGGTGCCCTTGGACTCCATTCCTCACGCTCTATCGACATCGCCTCTCTCGTCACTATCACTATTTTATTTTTCTGTCTCTTTTCCCTTCTACCGGCGTTTAATATTTAAGAAAGATTGGTTTCTTTTGTTCTTGTAAATACACAGCGTCACATATTTCCTTCCTTTTTTCTCACTTTTTTTTTTAATCTTAATCTGTGGTAAAGGGTTCAATCCCCCCAAACATTTTCCTCGCTTCTTCTCCACAGCAGGTGTCTTTCCCTCGCGCGTGAGACTCTTCTCTCCACGCGACATCAACAGACCCGTTCCGCCAGCACCGGAAGACGAGAAGGCGCCATCCCATGCTGAACAACAACGGCATCAACGGCGGCGGCTACCCGACCGAGGGTGCGGTGACCCCGACACCCCGCAGCACTGACGTGTCTGACGGAACACCACAGGCTACCCCTCGCTTCGCCACCGACGCGCCGGCTTCTGCGAAGGCAGCGGGCGGAGGCACCAATGGGGAAGCACCCGCCAAGGGGGCGCACGCGACGAGCGGCTCTGGTCCCGTGAGCCCAGAACAAGCGGCGGCCATTCGAGCGCTTGTGCGCGAAGAGGGCCGGGAACGTTTCAACCTTGAGGACGACGCCGAGGCGATGCTGGACACCATTTACGATATTATGATTGAACACGAGGATGAACTCTACGAAGACGACATTCGCCGCCTCGACGAGGAGGAGGAGCGCGAAGAGCGCGAGGCCCGCGAGCGACAAGCGGCGGCAGAACGCGGATTCGAGCCCGGCAACGAAAGCGACGCCGGCTCGCAGCCTTTTGAGGAAGGCGACGAGGAGGAGTCCGAGAACGAGGAGGGGCGACCCCGCGGACGCGAGAGCGTCGCGGTGCGCGCGGAACCCCAGGACGAATTCGACAGCTTTCGAGACGGCGCCCTTCCCGAGGCGGACCGCATCGAGCAGCTTGCCCAGCCAGGCCCGGATCCCACCCCCGCGGCCGGTGCCGCATCGCCAGAGGACCCGCCGTTCATGGACCAAGATGCCATCGCAGCAGCCCAGAAGGCTCGCGAGGAGCGCGCCGCTCGCCTCGCCCTGGCCAAGGCACGCGCCAAGAAACCCGCACCCCGGCAACAGATGGAATACGACGAAGAGGCCCCGGCTCCCGCACCGGAAGAAGACGAGGAGGAGCCCCTCGATGCCGAGCTGGGCAGCCGCAACGACCTTTACAAAACCGGTCAGCCGCGCAAGCCTCGCAACTACGAGGCGGGCGAGGAGGGCCAAGACTACCCGGATGAGGAGGACGAGGAACCGTTAACTCCCAGTACGGCCCGCGGCCCCAACCGCGCTGCTGGCCGCCCTCGTGGAGACGCGCCACACGCGAATGACACAGCTGACGCCGGCTATCCCGAAGATGGCGATGAGGACCCTCTCAACCCATCCTACGGTCGTGGTCCCAACCGTGCTGCTGGCCGCCCCCGTGGAGACGCGCCACACGCGAATGACACAGCTGACGCCGGCTATCCCGAAGATGGCGATGAGGACCCTCTCAACCCATCCTACGGTCGCGGCCCCAACCGTGCTGCTGGCCGCCCCCGTGGAGACGCGCCACACGCGAATGACGCAGCTGACGCCGGCTATCCCGAAGATGGCGATGAGGACCCTCTCAACCCGTCCTACGGTCGCGGCCCCAACCGTGCTGCACGAAACGAACCTCCGAAAAGTCAAGGTAATTTCTTTGACGAAGAAGACGGCGGCGTGGATCCCGCTGGGGATCCATACAACCCCGCCTTCCATCAAGGGCCCAACGGTGCCGCAGGAGGAGAAGGACCGGGTCACCACAACAATGCGCGGCCCATCGCCAGTGCCCCTATCGCCATCTCCCAGTCGTACGACCGCGATGCCTTCCACCGCGAACAGGAGCGTCAGGGACGGGACCGCGACACCTACGCCCAGAGCACCTCCGACAAGGATCGGGCCTACCAGGTGAACGCCAGTCGCAGTAGCGTCAACCGTGTCGCACGCACGCAGAGCCTTTCACAGCTTGACATGGACGGTGGCGAAGAGGACATGTCCGACGCTGCGCGGCAAGCACGTGCGGCGCGCGAGCGTCGTCTCATAATAGCCCGTGAGCGGGAACGCCGCGATGCGGAGGAGGCGGCGCGCCGTCGTGCGTTGGCGCGCCCCGACCGCGACGACGTCGACAGAAGCCGTACACAAGAAGAGGACGAGGAGGAACCCCTCGATGCCGAACTGGGCAGCCGCAACGACCTTTACAAAACCGGTCAGCCGCGCAAACCTCGCAACTACGAGGCGGGCGAGGAGGGCCAAGACTACCCGGATGAGGAGGACGAGGAACCGTTAACTCCCAGTACGGCCCGCGGCCCCAACCGCGCTGCTGGCCGCCCCCGTGTAGACGCGCCAAGCGCGAATGACGCAGCTGACGCCGGCTATCCCGAAGATGACGATGAGGACCCTCTCAACCCATCCTACAGTCGTGGTCCCAACCGCGCTGTTGGTCGCCCTCGCGCTGATGAGCCCGCAGGCGCCGACAGCGGCTACCCTGAAGACAGTGATGAGGAAGACCCCGAGGACGGAGAAGAGACACCGCTGCGCCCCTCGTACAGCAGAGGACCGGAGCGCTCCACTGGCCTCCCCGAGAGGCACCCCGACCCCACTGCCAGTACCGGCAAACCCCCTGTGGACAGTCGTGAAATGGAAGATGCGGAGGAACCGCTGGTCCCAGCGCTCGGCCGCGGCCCCACCCGCGCCACCGGCCGCCCGCGTGGCAACACAGGACCCAGCCACAGCGAGGGTGCCGAGCCCCACGAGGGTCCTGACGACAAGGACGAATCCCCTCTCGACCCCAGTCTCGGGCAGGGGCCGCGTCGTGCCACTGGTCGTCCGCAAGGCTACCCAGAGCCGCACCACTCAAGCGAAGGTGTCCCCGAGGAAGCCGACGACGAGGTGCCCCATGACCCTTCTGCCGGAAACGGTCCTCGCCGTGGTACCAGAGTTCCTGCCGACGACGAGGCACCGCCGTCCCGCGCTGGGGGACAGCCCAGCGGTGATCGAGGCTACCCTGCACGCGAGCCCAGCGGCAACAAGGACGAAGCGCCCGACGCTGAGGAACTCCCAGAGCAGGACGACGACGCTGCCAAGGCTCGTGCGGCGCGGAAGCGGCAGCTGGAGCTGGCACAGCGACACGCAGCCAACGCGGCGCGCCGCCCACGCGAGGCGTCCCCAGAGACCCCCGACGAGACCCCCACGGAAGACCCCGAGGGCAGCGACGAAGACCCGCTGCAGCCCATTTTGGGTAGCCGCGGAGACCTTTATAAATCTGGCCCCATCAAGCGGAAGGATTACGAGGCCATGGAAGAAGGGTCCTATCGACCAGACTCATCGTCCAACGGTGACGACGATGACGCTCAGCTGCGGCCCAGCCTGACAAGCCCCCGACGCCGGGCGACGGGACATGGCCCGCAGCGGGCCGACCCCATGGCCGGCGAGGAAGCTCCGGACCGCCGAAGCGACCCCGACGGCGACGAAGAGGCGCTCCAGCCATCGCTCACGGCCCCGCTGCGACGCGCCACGGGTCCGCAACGCTCCCCCAGCGGACCCTACGCCGAGCACGGGATGCCCTCGCAATCTGAGGCGACCACCGACGACGAAGAAAAGCCCTTGACGCCGTCGACTATGCGAAGTCCGCGGAAGCGCGTCGGCAGCGGCTACCCAGGTCCGCACCCAAGCGCGCACGACGAGGCCCCCGAGGAAGAAGAGGAGCCCTCTGAGGAAGGCGAAGAACCTTTGCAGCCATCTCTTAGTGACCGGCCCAAACGTCAACCAGCAGCAGCCCTGCGTGAATCCCTGCCCGAGGCCTGGCAGTCTGAGCCACCGACCGACAGGGACGATGACACGACGCCGCTGCCATCAAGCACAGCGCCACGGCCAACGCGTGCCGCGGGCCCCACCCGTTCGCTCCGTCGGCAGCCGCCACACGCAAGCGAGGATCCTGACAGCAGCGAAACGGACGAAAGCCCGTTAGAGGTCCAATTCATTCGCGATGGCGGCCGCCGCAGCATTGGCGACGGTCGCCCGCCGAATGGCCCTGCCCGGACAGAGGCCATGACTCCTACCGACGGCAGCAACACCGACTCCGACGTCCCTCTTGAGGTGGGGTACATCTACAACACGCCGCAGCGCCGCGCTGCACCACCCAGGCACGATATTGAGCACGCCTCGGAGTCAGGTGCCTCCCGGACGGAGCCTGGTACAGACGACGAGAGCCCGTTGCAGCCGGCGTTCGGGGGCACCAGCCCTGCCCGCCATGCCATGCCCCGCCATGAGAAAGAGGCCGAGGCGGGTGAGCAGGAAAGCACGGGAACCGGCTCCGTCCTCGACGATGAGGAGAGCCCGGAGGACGTCGCGATGGGTGGTCCGCCTCGCCGTCACACCGGACGCCCAAGTCAGCGGCCACTCCCGGAAGCGGAGACCGCCGCGGAGGCGGACAGTGACTTCAGCGAGCTCGACGGAGAGGAACCCCTCACCCCAACCGTGGCGGACCGCCGGCCTCCGCGTACAGCCCCACGGCAGCCTGACGAGGCGTCTCTGGAGACCACCGACGAAAGTCCAGAGACGGAGACGGCAACCCGTGTGAAGCCCACCGTCAACCCCATTCACCCAAGCACAGGAATAGCTCCTCCTTGCAAGGATGCAGAGGAAGCAGAAGCCGCCCCTGCATCACCTGCACACAGCGACTTCGAGCCGCTTGACGGCGTGGAGGAGCATCCCAAGGAGCCCGAGACGGAGAAGGCGCCTGAGCAGCCCCTGGGCGACTCGCACGACTCGCTCCCCCACGACCGTCACGCAAACCTCGAAGAACCTTCAGAGAACAGTGACTTTGAGTCGTTGGAGGGTGTCGAAGCACCTGAGAAGCACAAGCCCCAGCAGCAACCGATCGAACGTCACACACCGAAGGAACCCACTGCGTTTGAGGGACTCCGCGAGGAGCCGCCGCAGTCCGAGCGAGCGGAGAGCGCAGAGCCTTTCGAGCCGCTTGAGGGCGTGGAGGAGCAACCCAAGGAGCCCGAGACGGAGGAGGCCCCCGAGCACCCGCTGGGCGAGCCCAAGGAGGATGACGACCGCGAGCGTGCCAACGAACTTGGGGAGCCCTCCGAGCAGAGCGAGTTCGAGTCACTCATCCCCCAGCCTCAGGAAAGCATGCAACCCGAGGTGGAAGCCGTCCAGGAACGTGAACTTCTTGCCGAGTCGCCGCGCACACCTGCAGAAATGGAAGTGGAAGTCGTGGAAGAGCCGCAGAAGTCGAAGCGGCACCGAAGACCACGCCGGGAGTCGTCGGTGAGTTCGCTCGTCACGTTTAGCGATGTGGTCACCGAAGAGGCCTCTGAGGTGAGGGACGATGCCGTTCCCGAGGACGTTTGGTGCGAAACCACCCCTGAGCGGGTTATCGGCACCCCTGTGCGCGAGGATAGCCTTCCGAAGCAGGTGGAGGTTGCGGGACCAACGATCTCCCGCGTGGACGAGCGGCCGTTGGAGCAGCACAATCTGCCCACCTCCATTACACGTGGCATGGAACACGCAGAGCCCGCGGAGGAACCAGAGGAAACGGAGGTTACTCCGGTGCGAGAACGTCAACTGGAACAGGGGAAACGTGGAGAAGAACCAAAGGAAGCTGCCTTCCGGGAGTCCCCTGAGTATCCAGAGGGCACGGCACACGTTCCTGTCCAAGAGCATGACCTTGGTGACGACGCCTCCACGGTTCTCCCAGACCACGAGAACGCCCTCAATGAGGACCCG
>JASAOC010001963.1:0-47703 GCA_030849835.1 Herpetomonas samuelpessoai
GTAGTGGAGCCTCGGTAGTGACTCCTTTTCGATCACCCGGTTCAGGTGGGGCTCGGAGATGATCCGCCTCCGTATCTTCATCTCTGGCCGCATGAACACCGTTACACCATGGATACCTCGGCGGAGAGGGTGTGGCCTGCCAGCCGCATGATGTGCTCCTCGGGCACTTTGTGTGCCGTCAGGTGTCGTGCTGCACCGCGCCGGATGCTGGCCAGGGTAAGGCGGGGGTTGGCCGAGGCCACCGCTTTCCGTGCGGCGGTCTTCAGCCGATCGGGTTCCAAGAACACGAATTGTCCTGGCCTGCGATGTGCCAGGAGTTGGCGCAGTATGCTCGCCTGCGTGCGGCTCAGCCATGATCTCACTGGGTACACTCCTCGGAAGCTCGTTCCCTTGCCGTGGCGCAGGTTCATGGCCACAGGTGTCAGTCCATTGGAGGACGGTGGCCCGAAAGTGACGTCCCCGGCCTTGATCTGGGCAATGTCGCCCGCTCTCGCGGCAAACGCCCACATCATGGCCAGATACAGTTGCACTGTGCTGTTGTGTGCTGCCACTTTCAAGGCACTTTGGACATCCGACTGGCTTGCTGCTTCGACGGCTTGTGGGATTCCTCTCTGGCTGAGGAGTGCCACTGCGCGGTACGCGTTGCGCCAAATGGGGTTCCCCCGCAGGTCTATCCCCGTCTTGGCGTTGGTGTACAGAGGTAGCTCTTTGAGAGCTGCCTGGGCGTCTGCGAAGTGCTTGCACAGCGTCGAGACCTCCCAGCCTCTGGCCCTGGCCTGTCGGCATAGCAGCCGTACAATGGCGGTGGCTAGGTCCGTGTGCTGGGGGTCCTCTGGGATCCGTGACGGGTCGCGGGGCGTTTCCCGGTGCTGGCGCCTGGTGCCGGGTGCTTTGGCATCCAGCGCCGCTGCCGGGTTGGCCCCGCGCCGCCAGGGGCGCCCCCACGGGTGGGCCTGGCAAGCAGCGCAGCCCCCTCAGGCGCGCGCCACCGCAGCTCCCACCGCCCACCAAGACAGCCTACCTACTCGCAAAGAGAACAAGGGGACAGGAAGAGGCACCGTTACGTTCCCTGAGTAGTGTCGGCGTGTGGTGCAGTGTGGTTTCCGCGTTCATCATGTTCCCGAACGGACGCAACCCATGGTTGCTGGCAAACGGGTCGGAAGCATCGCTCTTCCGTTCCTTGTTTTTTTTCTTCTTTCTTTTCTGTGGGTTGGGAAGGGGTGAGCTCTGTGAAGGAACGTGTCGGTCGCGGCTGGACGCGAAGGAAATACGTGCTGCGGGTCAGTTTTCGCCAACGGGGACTTCGCCATTGCCGCCGCCTCCGTTGAGCAATGGTAGATCATCGGTCATGGCAGGGTCAAAAACGGTGGGGAAGAAAGGGCCGTGAATCTTGCCGCCAGCGGGAAAGCGGGTGGTGTGAGGCAGCAGCGGGCCTTCGTTGACCGCGGTGACGTTGTCGCCCATGTAGTGCACAAAGCAGCAACGCGCAGGGTTCAGACTGCGGTTGCCGTGCGTCGCAAAGAGCGTCATGGGGTGGAGAAGGAGCGCTTCACCGCGGCGCATGTCAACGGTGACAGGTGGGGTGTCCATCAGCACCTCCTGCTCCTCTTCATTCGTGATGTCCCAAATCGTGTTCAGCTGCCTGGCCTCATCCTGGGTAGGATCGTAGGGCACAGGCGGCAGCAGCTCTTTTCCTTCTCGCCAGCGATGGCTGCCAGGGATGAGGCAGGGTGCGCCACGGTCCTTGTTCAGCCCGTCCAAGGCGATCATGACTGTGACGTGATTCACAGGAGCCGTGCCACGCCACCGCGCGTAGTTCTGCTGCCACGGCACGCAGGGACCGGTTCGCGCCTCTTTCATGTACACCTCATCGTACCACAGCCGCACCAGAGAGTTGCCCAACGCCTGGCAGGCGGCCACCGTGATGGTGGGCAGGTACACCAAGTCGTGCATTCCCCACGCCGCACGCCACTGTCCTTGGCAATAAAACAAAGGGCCACCAGTCAGGTCCGCCAGCGATGTCGCGTAAAGGTTTTCTGACTTGGGGTGGTGCTCCACGTTGTCGGCAAGTTGGTTCACCTCGTCGGCCAGAATGTCCACCTGCTGCGGCCCCAACGCGGGCCACGGCAGCTTCACGTAGCCGAGTTGGTGGTACTGCTGAATCACTTGCGGGGACACCACAAACTCCCCGTACTCATCCACGTCTGGCAGGGCACCGAAGAGGCAACCGAGGGCACCATTGACGTCTTTGAGGTCGCGCGGTAAGTGCCCTCGCGTAAATTTGAGAACATACGACTTGCGGCGGGCCGCATGCCGCAGCACTGGCGGTGCAACGCTCGCGGTCACTGCGGGGAAGGGGCCACTCGCTGCAGTGGCGAGACGGGAGCCCAGGGAACGCCGAAGGAGGTGCGACATGTGCACCTACGGTGATTTAATGTCGTCGTTGTTGTTTTTCCACCACTGTCTTGACTAATAAAACTTGCTGCAAGGAAAGGGAAAGGTATGGAGGAGGGGAGCAAGGCAGGTGCGAAAAGTGCGAGATGGCGGCGTCGCACTCCGTAGTGGGGACTTGCTAAGACTTTTTTCGTTTCTGCAGTCGTCGATAGTCTCCTGACTTTGGTTTCTTTTTCCTGCGTTAGAACACAGCTTCCGAGGCAACACATGGCAACGTGCTGTCAAGCACGCCGCTCCTCTTCTTTTGTTGTCCGGACGGACCCCTGTGAAGAAGTGGTGTTTTTTTTCTTTTCTTTGAGGAGTTTTATAGTGTTGCTCCCTCTTATGAGAGGACGTTTAACCGTAGTGAACAAGTGTGTGGGGACGCCTGGACAAGGACGAATGCAGTGCGTCATGTGGCAAGGCGGAAAACCTTGCTCGAACAAGCGTGACCTTACAAGCCTTTGCCAATCTTCTTGACCTTCTCCTTACGCCACTTCTTGAAGAAGCCCTTCTTCTCCGTCGCACCGGACTCCCCTTTCTTCGCCGCCTTCTGCTTTTTGGACGAACCACGCGAAAGCAGACGCATCTCTTCCGCCGTTGCGTGGCCGCCCGTGCGCGGGACCTTGTGAGGGTCAATCGCCGCGCGGAAGGCCGCCGTCGGGGCAACCTCCTTCTTCCGCCGTGCCATGGCCTTCATCTTATCCTTCTGCTGCTTCGCAAGGCGGCGCAGCTTGGACTTCTTCAGGTCGAAGGTGTTGAACACAGCCGCCGGGCGAAGTGTCTTGATGCCCTGCAGAAAGATTTCCGAGGGGTGGATCAGGTTCTTGCTCGGCCGCAGGTTGCGGTTGAACCAGAGCACCTCGGTGGAATCGTCCGCGGCGATGGAATGCAGCAGCGCCAAGTCTGCGTCCTTGACGCCGTCATTGGCGTTCTTCTGGACAACAATGTTGGTTCCCTTCACTGCCTTGCGCAGTTGCTTGGGTGCCACCTCTTCTAATGAGTAGGACGTCATCTTCAGTGACGAGATTCGTGGATCTCGGTGAACGGTCTCTGCCTTCGGTTCTTTCCTATTCTTTTTTTTTTGTTTAAGTCGGGCTAGGCGAGGAAAGGCAGGGGGAGCTAGAAAAGAGTTCCCGTGTTTCAGTGCTTACGCATGCTTGGCTTCTCGTGACAGTCCGCGCGAAACAGATGCTCGGGCTCACGGCTCAGAGAGCCTTGTCGGTCCACAGTGTTTAGGGTCTTCGCGAACACAGAAGCGATAGGAAAGGCGTCACAAAAGTGATTTTTGTTTGGCTTGTGATGAAACAAGTTCATTGAACGACAGACAATAGGGATTCGCCGAAGCTGCGTAATCCTATTCATAATAATACAGGAAAAAAAAAAGGCGCACCATCGCACAGACTGACGAGGGGTGGTGGTGGTGTGGGGGAAGTGGACATGAGAAGAGCGGATAAAAAATGTGTATAGGGTTCAATGTGACAGAGAGAAAGAAAGAGCGCAGGAAGGAAAGGGGTAAAGCGATTACAAGACCCGGAGAGGAAAGAAAGAAGGAGACACAACGGGTGAATAGATGGATAATAATAGGATCACCGCAAATACGTGAGTGCAACGAAGAACTCAGGAGCCTCCCGGCGTGCACGCATGGCAAAGCGAAAAGGGGTGGTGGTGGTGGGGGGAGGATGATGGAAGAAAATGATTTCGCTTTGCCGTGCTAGGTGACGGTTGCCTTTTTTTCCTTCTTGTGAAAAAATTTGCTCCCCGAAGGTGCGGTGAATCCTTCAGGGTGCTGCCACCGCTCGCTCCCAACGTCACCCGTGCTTACAAATCCGTCACGACGGGGACACTGGTGTACAGGGTCTCGCCAGAGCCAAGATTGGCCGCCGCGCGAGCCACCACGATAAAGGGGCTGCAAAGGAACCCTTCTTCGGTGCACCGGCTGGTGTCATTGCCTTGCTTCATGAGACGCACGTCAATGTTGCGTCCATTCATGTCAAGGGCGTCCGTGAAGGCGCTGCGCTCCTGTCCAAAGTAACAGGACGGTGGGGGCGAGCTGCTGCCAGCAAGGCCAAGCGACTCTTCAGCCAAAGAGCGCCCGCCATCCGGCAAGAAGGTGGCCGCCGATGCCGCACTCGCACTGGCGCTGTTGATGGAAAGAAAACTGATGCTCTGGTCAGCGCCGATGGAGCTTGCGCCGCCGCCGCCGCCGCCGCCGCCCACAAAACCAGTGGAGCGCAGGGAGCCGGCGGCGAGGCGTGGGGAGTTTCTGTGGGCGCTCGCTGTCGCCGCGGCGGCCACCACCGCCTTGCCCCGCTCCGCGTGTTCAGGGAAAAAACGGGTAGAGTAGAAGTTCTCAGGGGAGTACTGTTGCAGGTCCACCGTCAAGGAGAGAAAAGGGCTGAGCACGATCATGGGGACCGCGGGTAACGAGCGGAAGTGAGGGGCGCCGGTGTGCGAGGACGACAGCTGAGCGGCAGCCGTCTGCAACGTCACCCCTGCGCTGTCTGTCAGGGCCGACGACACGGAAGAGGCGCCCGGCTTGCCGGGTTGAGACGTGACGGACATGCCCGTGGTCGCGATGGAGAGTGCGGCGGCGTCGAACGGGTCGTCCTCATCGAAGAAGTCGTCCTCTTCGTCTGAGTGGCTTCCTTCCTTCGGCTGCTGCTGCTGCTGCTGCTCCTGTCCCAGGCGCAGTCCATTTGTCTTGCTCATGCTGGCGGTCTTCCTGTTCCTTGCTTTGCCTCGACGGTCCAGGACACAGAACGAGGTCACCGCAAAGTCCCAAACTTGGTCGGCGAAGCGTGGACAGCCAAAGGCCACGAGCAGGCGAGTGGCCGTGGTCGAGCGCGGGGAGCCCTCGCAGTCGTCCCGTGCACACGACGCCTGCACGGCGCGGGAGAGGGTTTGCAAGGCGTCCATGACGACCGCTGTCGCCGTGAGCAGCAGCGAGCGCTTGTCCGCGGCCGCGTGCGCAGGAAAAATGGGAGGCACCTCTGGGGGCAGCGGCCCCACCCACAGGGACCGCCCACGGCGCTTTTGTCCAGCCGCCGTGGTGCCCGTCTCGCTTGCGAGGAACGTGGGGACTTCTCGTGCGGCTTCCCAGAGGGTGAGTGGGCGTCCCAGGTTGGTATCCGCAAAGAAAGGGATGCCTTGGGCCTGCAGAACTTGTTCAGCCACCAACAGCTGCTCGCACGCTGGCAAAGAGCTTGAGCGGATGACCTCCTCGGCTGCTGGGTGGTGCGTCCAAAACGGTGATTGGGCTACCGCCTCTTCAGTCCCTCCCTCTTCGGTGCTTCCCAAACACGCCTTCACAGCAGCTTCCCGCATTTTCGCGAGCGCGTTCACAACGGCCTGTTCCTCGCCCTCCTCTGACGCCGGCTGTGCGCTGCGCGGTGGCGTTGGCAGCGCGGTGATGCCAGGGCACATGACGGCGACCGAGCGAAAGAGAATCCGTGCAAACACGCGTAGCCCAATGACGCCGAGCAATGTGTAGGGCGAATGCTTTTCCTTTCCCTTGCGGTTCGTGCCAGCCTTCAGAATCGCTTCCTCCGCCTGCCGTAGGTCGCTTGCAATCTGTCGAACGGCAGTCACAAGCGGGTCCAAAGTCTCACTGCCGTTGCTGCCGTTCGTGACGTTCCTGCCCTCGGCAACACACTCGGCAAAGTGGTGGAAGTGCCACGCGACAAGCTGACACTGACGGGAGCAGTACACCGCCTCACAAGACACGGCGCGCAGTGCGGACGGTTCTTGGGCCGCAGCTGGGCAGCCCATCAAGGAGGACAGACAGACGCACCCACATTCGTGGCAGACAGCATCGGCAAGGGTGCGGTTGCTGCTGGCGACTTCGTTGGTGGCGAGGGAGGACACCGACGGTGCCGCCACGGACGCCTCCATCGAGATGCCTGCTTGCTGTGGCGGGGTTATCAACAAGGATTGCTCGCTCCCGTTAGAGCAGAACATGTTTGGTGAGAGTCGGCCGAGAAGGCCTTGCTCGCGGTCGCGATCACGGCTCGGCGAAAGCAGCGGGACACCAGGGGAGGTGTTACGGCTCGTGAACCCCGTCGTCAGCGACGGACTATCCCCTGTGGGCGAACCGAGTCTCTGCGGAGTAAAAGGAAGAAGGGGCATCGCCATGGGTACGTTTTCGCGAAACACAACATCCCGCTGCTTTGCCGGACGGGTTGTGTAGAGGCGAAGGAGACGACTCGAGTAGTCCTGCGGTGTGGCACCAAAGGCAAACACGTCGTGGACGGGACTCAGCCGGAGCTGCGTCTTGAGGCTTGCGACAGACGCCGACACCGCCGTGAAGGCGGCCTCCGCGGCGGCGATGGTGTCCTTGCCCAACGGTGGCGTAGGTTCCTTTGGCTCGTTCTCACAGGAACCGACCGAGGCGTCCCGTTCGCCACCTCGCGAGTCGCGCTCTTGGGCCTGTGTGGTGCTTGGGGTCGGGTGGGGTCTGCTAGACGGCACTTCCAGGTGGCCCACCACCGTGGTTGTTGACGCAGTCGTTGAAAGGGAAGCACAACGCTCGCCAGTGCGCGGGTGATCCAGGGGGGTGTTGCCGCCCTCGCCCCCAACGCTTCTGCCACTTGACTGGGAGATGTGCGGTTGTGACAGCGCACCAGGACCAGGCGCGCCAGGAACGCCTAGCCATGTCGGGCGTTGATTGACACTTTGCTGCCGTTGCTGGGGATGCGCCTGTCGAAGGAGAGGCGGCGAGGCGATGGGTGGTGCTTCAGGTCCCGCGGTGTCTGCCGCTGCCCCGCTCTTCCCCTTGGTGGTGGCGGGTGCAAGGGTTGGGTGGCCTGGGGCACCTTCCCCCACCGCCTCCGTGAAGCTCGTCATCATCAGCGGGACGAGAGGGGTTGTCGACATGGATTCTTCCTCACCGTTAGGGCTAGAGCTGCTGTTCCCCACACGCAAGAGACCGTGAAAGGACAGGCGCGACAGGGGTCTTGGTTGCTGTGCTTGTTGCTGCTGCGATTCACTAATGCTGACGCGCTTATCCTCCTTCCCCGTCTTGGGGACGGTGCGGGGCTTCGGTGTCGTTCCGTCGCCGTGGGTGGGCTCGGGCCGCGAGGGGTGCGCGGCGGGGTATGGGGAGAAGTACGGATGGGACAGGGCCTGGGCGACTGCAAAGTGACGTCGCGCGGCCACATCTGTCAGACGCTTCTCGCTGTACGTCGTCAACGCGAGAAGCACCTGCAGAGGCAGCACGTCCACGTGACCTCCACTGAGGGAGGACACCGTCGCCAAAGACGAGAGGGAGCCCTGTGCCGCCGTGGTCGCCGTTGTGGCGGTGGATGCCGTTGCCGCGGACGCTGGGCGTGAAGAGAGGCTGCCCCACTTTTGCATAATGTGGCGCAGCATGGCTTGCCGGCCGTGCTGATGACGGTCCGCCTGCTGCTTCTTCCATCGCTGGTAAAACGCGGTGGAACGAGCCAGAGCGAACATGTACGCCAGTTGGTGGTTCGCCAAAGGGCACGCCGACAAGGACGCGCCAGAGGTGGTGAAGCGGTGCAACAGCTGCCGCCCAAGACGCACAGCCTCCGTGGCACGTTCGAAGACGAGGGCGGTGGCGATGCCCACTGAGCAGCTCGTGAGGTGGCACCACGCTACCTGTCGACTGTCGTGCTCGTGTCCGGCGGGTGAACGGCCGCCTTCGTGCGTTGGTGTCGCTGTCTGTGGCAGGGCGAGCCCACCACCACCACCACCACTGCCCCCGTGCTCAGAGGGCCCCCGAGGCGGCGGCAGCATCGGGAGTGAAGAGAGAGAAGGCGGTATGGTGGAAAGCTGGCCCGCAAAAAACGCGCCCAGACGACGGATCGCGTCAAGTGGGTGGCGCGGCTGCCGTGGCGCGTCACTGCGGCGTGCGTGCCGCCCCGTGCACAGGGACTGCAGGACGGTGGCCAACACGTTTGAAAGTCCCGCAGGGGTAGGCACCGACATCGCCGTCACTACCGGGATGAGAATGCCCGCAGAGGCGAGTTGGTGCTGCAGCTGGGAAACGCAGCACGCGCGGGGAAGCCGCAGCGTCACGACGACGTCCTCCTCCGTGTCCTTGTCATTGGTTTGCGTGGCGGGTTCATGAGCAATGTTCTCGAACGGGCAGGTGCTCTGGCGCTGCAGGGTCCCATCCCCACAGGGGCTACGGATATCATCTGGGAGGGAGCACGCGTCAGTGTCTGTCGACCACAGGGAGTTGGACATGGGTGGGCGTGTGGTTCGGTCAGCACGGCTGGTGTGGCGACTCTCCGCGTCGCTTCTGTTAGGTGCGCTGGTGCGACGCGTGGGTGATCGCCCTGCGACCGCGTGGTAGCTGGGGACAGCGACTTTGGTCGGAGTGCGCGCGACGGGGCCGGCCACGTTGGAGGTGGGTGACCCCTCCTCCGCGACCACACGGATGCTGCTGCTGTCCTCTTCTTCCCCCTTGCTGCTTCGTCGCAGTCCGCTCGGCGAGCCGTTGCCTCCCAGTGAAGACATGTCCGCTGGTGGCGGCGGAGGGCTCTGCCGGAAAGTAAATGGAGTGCGGTGCGTGGTGCATCGAGAGGAGGACGCGTTGCCGTCGATGGGGGTGATGAGAGGGAGAGTCGTGTGTGAGGCGAAACGGCCACCGAACATCTCCACGCGGCTCACACTACCCGCGCAAATAGCGTCTTCGGGAAGACCACCGCTGGAGCTGCCGTGTGGGCCGCTGCCACTGGCGCAACGGTCGAGGGGTGCGACCGGTGTGTTGTTGACGGATCCGTTGGCGGCGCGGGAGGGCATTCCCCAGCTCCGCGTTGGTGAGACACCCGGTGCTCCGGCCGGCCTGTGATGGAGCGGCCCATTCGGCGACGCGCCGTTTCCCCCAGGGGAACGCTGAAGCTGCGTCTGCGAGGTCGCAGCGGTGACGACGGCGGAGGCTGGGGGCGTTGTGGAACACGTCGGTGGGGCCGACAAAGCAAGGGTCGTGGGGAAGCCCGGACGGCTGACACTGTGGTCGTAGAGCGACAGAAGCGTCCCGTTGGCAGGCACGGAGATGCTTGCCGCATTGTTACCTGAGGCCACCGTTGCAGGGAGGGCACTGATCGAGGCCGACGGCGAGGTGCTTGAGAGATGGGGAGGGGGCAGCGGGATGGGAAGCTCGGTGTCTGCCTCTGGGCTCCTCACAATGTGCGTGGGGCTGTCGCGCCCCGTGAACACTGTGGTAGACAAGGCAAGCCCGTCGTGAAGTGGCTCGCCACCGTCCTGCGTGCATTCCATCGGCTCGCCGCATGAGCACGGCCGACGAGGATGCACCGTTTCCCCGCCGTCGGGCTCGGCGAGGGAGGGAGACAACGGACTGATGCTGGGCAGCGGGCCGGTGGCCGCTCTCGGGGGCCGGAGTGGTTGCAGCGGGTGGGGACGGAAGGGGTGAGACGCGGAGGATGATGGTGGGGGCGTCGGCGGGATTGAACTGGGATGGCTACTGCTGTCAAGATTGCCATGAGCCGTGACGCGGCCCACGGGGTGGCGTGGGTGGTCTGCCGAGGACGGGTTGGACAGCGAGGTGGACGCGGCGGCAGCGGTTTCTGCTGCCACGAGAAAGCTGTTCTCCGCGGGGTGGCGCCGCTTCGCAGCAAGCGTGTTATCGGTGGGGGAGCCAAGGAGAGACGATGCCGCCATGGTGGCAGGGGTGGCCGGCTTCACGGCCGACGCCCCCTGACGGACTTGTCTGGCCCTGCGCGTGGGCACGTGGAAGAGGGCAGGGGCCAGCTTTGCCGGGATGCGGAACTGCGCCACCACCCACGGCGTGCCTGACTTCTCAGACGACATCAGAGACGAATGCTGGTAGTGGCTGGGCAGAGATGGTTTGCCCGTCTTGGACAAGGCTGTGTTGCAGCCGCCGTGCTTCCCATTTTTGGGGTTGCGCGGCCCTGTCCGCGCGGGGGGTTGGCGCGGGGCCGAGGGACGGACCTCTGCAGCGTCCTTGGGATCACTCTCACGCAGGACAACACCGACAAGGTGGTTTGCCAGGCATAGTTGCACCGCGCGCTGGGCCTCGTGGCCGAGCTGGTCGAGCCAGGACCAAGCGTCCTCGCAGGCGGCGGCGTCCAGCTGCACGGGGGTACCCACGTGTGGGAGGAGCAGCGCGCGGAAGGCGGGGGTTGCTCTTGCCAGCAGATCCGGAGAAACGACGGCACTTGGTGTGGTGCCACCAGCTGTGGCCTGCAAAGGGGTTGCCGTTGAGGTTGGTGAGGCGGCGAAACCGTCGCCAGACGGTGTGGTGCTGGGTGGCGTTGGTGAGTTTGTGCGTCTGGTTGCGAGTGGCTGGACAAGTGAGCAGGGCCGCGGCCGTGGTGCTGCTGCTTCATCGCACGTTGCACCAGGCGGAAGCGTCTGCGCTCCGCTACTGCCCAATGGCGGGTGTGGGGTGGAGCAAGGGAGCGAGTACGGCAGGTGCTGAATGCCCGTGACACCCTCAGATCCTGAAGTGTCCTTCGTGGCCGGGGACGTGCTGTCAGAGGAGGCGCGGAGTGACGGCAAGGATGGCGAAGGAGAGGCTGCGGATGAGTGTGGCGGGACCGATAGAGCCATAGGAAGCGTCACGGTGGACGAGGCACTGGACCCTGCTTTGGAGTGGGTTCCTTTGCTGGTGGCATGGTGTTGCAGCTGCGGAAGGCCTGACATTCGCGCTGAGCCTACTTGGATATCCTCTCAGGTAGCGAAGAGAGGAAATAGAGATAGAAAAAGAGGGAAGTGGATTATAATGGAAACTAACAACAGCAAAAAACAGTACGGAGTGGTAGAGTCCCCCACCAGCGCAAGGAAAAAAAAAGAGGAGGAATGTCCGAAATCAACAGGAGGATCTGTGTACTGGTTCCACCAAAAAGGAGGCCAGGGAGAGAAAAAGAAAATGAAAAAGAAAAAGACCTGATTATAAGAGAGCCGAGGGTGGCTGCGGATTTGGGATATAAATCTTCTGGGCGACTGAAATGCAAGGAACAGAAAAAGGAATGTGGAGGTTGGGGGGGAAGGCAGAGAGCGGGATAAACAAAGAAGCACGCACACACGCTAAAGCACTCCCAGTGAAAGGGTGTGGTCGCACAACAAGAAAAAAAGAGAGAAAAAAAAGAGAAGAGAATGAAGAAGGTGCGTAAAAAAAAGTCAGATTTTCGTTCCAGGAGGATTACATGTGAAAAAAACAGAGAAAAGGTGCAATACGTATAGCTTGCGTTCTTGAAGATGAAGAACTTCCAAACAAACGAACACAGAAGTGAAAAGAAACGCAGGAGATGCTGCTGATGAACGCGGAGGTATGCGGATGGAGGGGAAGGAAGGGTAGGAGGAAGGGGGAGGCTAACAACGGTTCAAGCAACTACAGAAAGTGAGTTGCACACGTGCTTGTCAGCCTGAAAACGACAATAACCAAAATCAGTAAATGCGAGAAAAGAAACAAAGAGAGAAGCAATGAAAAGTCAATAAAGAAAGAGAGGAAGAGAGAGAGAGATAGACGAGGCGATCAAGGTGTGTCGAGGTACCCCGATCGTGCTCTTCACGTCCTTTTTTTTTTTTTTTTTGAGTGTGTGCTTGGGCTTGTGGCAAATGACAGGATAGGAGAGACGTGGTGTGGGCAGGAAGGAAAGGAATGCATTCAGCTCACGTTCAGCGGGTGACGGGTGCTCCTGCAATGAGTCTCCCCCCGCTTTTTATGCGTCGCGCAGAGAGAGAGAGGGAAAGAGAAAGAGAGAGAGAGAGGAAGGGAACCTTCCTTTTTTTCGTAGGTTGCTTGTCTTTCATGAAGAGGGAAGCGAGTCCGTATTCACACGTCGTTCCATGATTTCTTTTTGTGTGTTGTTTGCAACATTCGAAGGGAGGGTGAGGGTGACAGAGGGGATCACGCAACGAGGAGGCGTCCCAGAGGGGGGAAACGGAAAAGATACGAGGTGAATCGGGGCGAGCAGTGAACACACCCCCATACACAGGGTGCCACCATGCCACCATGCCGTTAGCACGGAGGTGGGGAAAGGGCATCGCGTCCGCATGAGGGTATTCCTTCCATCGTCAGTTCTGCGTGTTGAGCTTCTCTGCAATCCAGTTCATGCCTTCTCGGAGGGACTGCCCCGTCGCCGCGCTGCACCCCAGCAGCGTCCACGTGCGGCCCTTGAATTTGCCCAGCTCCAGCACCTCGATCAGCTCCGCCGGGGACGCGGCCAGGTCCAGGTCCTGCTTGTTTGCCATCACAAGCAAAATTGCGTTCTTCAGCGCAGGCTCGTCGTTGAGGAGCGAATGCAGAACCTTCTTTGCCGCGCCAAAGCGTGCCGAATCGGCCGCGTCAATGACAAACATGACGGCATCGGTTTGTTCGTAGTACAGGCTCCACGCCGAGCGCAGCTGCTCCTGTCCACCGAGGTCCCAGCAGGTGAAGCTAATGGTGTTCCCTGTCTGTGCGTTGGTGATGGTCAGTTGCTCCGTGTTGCCGCCCAGGGTGGGCTGGGTGGTGATGGTGTGACCGAGCTGGAGGTGGTACAGGATGGAGGTCTTGCCGGCGTTATTGAGGCCTAGAATGAGAAGTTTGTAGGGCCGGTGGGGGCTGAAAATACCCCAGAGACTAGAAAACAGCTGTCCCATCTCACAGCAAGACACAGACTCGTGTCTGGGCGAGTGCTCGTGCGTGTGAAAGGAGATGGGTGGGGGAGTCTGGATGTGACCAGCAGAAGGAATGCAGTGGGGGCGCTGAAAATACAAACGCACACGCAGAAACACATACACACACACAGAAGGGAGTGAGACGTGGTGACGAGAGTGGGAGAGGAGTCCGCATCATTTCATTTCCGCCCTTCAACTGCGATCACCGCTAAGGGAAAGGACACAAAGAAAGGAAGGTCCCTTCTCACCGCCGTCACAGCTTTAATGGCTCTGTGTGATGCAATTTTTTGTTCTTCTGTCTTCTGTGGTCTTTTCATTGTCTTCTCTGTCAAGGGAGAGAGACAGAGAACGAGAAAGTCATTCGTTGCCGTCCCTCGCCTCCTCCCTCCCCCTGCCCCTCAAGAATCGAGACGCGACACCACGCCACTGAGCCACAGTTTTTCGAGGAGCCGCTCATCGCCGCCAGGGTGCACGCCCACTACCGCAAGCTCCAAAACGTCCTGGGTGGGCTGCACCCTCACCACCCGACACTCCACCACCGCGCCAACCACCACGTCGCGACGGCTGTGAAAGACACGGTGGGCGAACTGGAGCTCAGGGATGTACAACTCGGAAACGAAACGAGGCCGCCCGCGTGTGGCGGTGCTTGTGTGGGGGTGAGGAGGAGGAGGGGCAGTGGGTTCCCGAGCCGCCACGCGTGCCTTGTCTGCTGAGTTTAACAGCGCAAACACGGCGCTGGTCATGCGGGAGGGCGAGGAAGGGAATGCAGAGGACCGTGAAGGAGAGCTATCCTCGCCATGCCAGGAGTATTCTGGTGCGGCGGTGATGTCCTTGGTCTCGCCTACCAGACACATGTACCGCTTCTCTGTGGCGTGCGGTCCGCCGCGCGCCATCGCCTCTGCGCTCGCCTGTCCGACCTGCTGCTGAATAAACGTGAGTGTCCAGAAGCGCGTGCTGCCGTCCTGAAGCAGCGCCGCCTGCTCCTGTCGCGTGCTGATGTTTGCACAGAGGGTGGCCATGACGTACTCGGGAACGGGGAGGCCAGGGAATAGGGAGACCGCCGACAAGGCCCGCGTTGACTTGCCTGGCTTTCGCGACCTGGATGCCGTCACCGCGCCCTGTCCGCGCGTCCGCCAGAGCCATCCTTTGAGTTGGTGGTGGACCAGCATGTCTGCGTAACGCCGCAGCGGCGAGGTGCTGTGGGTGTAGAAGTTGGTGTCCAACCCCGCGTGGTACATGGGCAGATGCGAGTACATAGCCCGTGTGACCCCGCTCAGTTCCTTGATGGCGTTCTGCATGCCCTGCGCCACAAAGGTGTGACGACTGTCGAGGGAGTCAACGACAAGGACCCCCTCCGGCTCGTGGAACTGCTTGGCTGCTTCGTGATCACTGGACAAGGGGCGGGTGCCGCGGTACGGGATGGGCAGCCGCTCCGCCTGTGCCACGCGTGAGCACACCTCGTTCGCAGCAATCATTAGCTCCGCCACCGCCAGGCGCGCGTCTTGGGTGGAGATGATTTGATCGGTCAGCGTTGTTACGGTGCGGTCCACAACCTTGATCAAAGGGTCCGGCAGGGAGCCACTGATGGCTGCCTTGTTGTGGGCAAGGGCGCGCTGCATCCGAGCCTGGAAGCGGAGCTGCGCGGCGCGGTAGATTTCCTTGAGGGCGACCGCGTCCGTGTGCGTGAGCCAGTCAGGAGGGGGAAAGCTTGGGGTGACCTCCAAGGGGGTGGTGGTGGTGGTGGTGGTGCTTGCCTCGGCTGCCTCATCCTTCGCCTTGGCCTTGTTCAAGAGCTCTTGCACCTGGTCGTACGTGATGCGCCGCAGCTTGTCTAACCATCCGACGTGAACCGAGTAGTTCTTAAGCTCCGCCGTCTTGTCGTCAATCTGGAAGCGAATGCAAAACGTGCGACACGGCCGATCCTCCCGCAGGGTCGCCGCCTCGACAATAGGCTTGGGTAGCATGAAATACACGCCCTCCGGTAGGTACGTGGTGGTCACCAGCGCGCGGGCCGTGGCCTGCTCCAGCTGCGAGTCAAACGGGCAATACACCGTTGCGTCGGACACGTACACAATGAAGTGTGGCTCCCCAGTGTCAGGGTCGACTTCGACGCCAATCGCATCGTCCACCTCACTTGTGGTGGCGCTGTCAATCGCGTAGCCAGGCCCTGCGTGGAAGTGGCGAATGGCATCGAAGACGTCCCCGCCATCACGCGCGAGGCTCTCCTGTAGAAAGGGCTGCATGAACGCTTCCGCCTGGGGACTGTAATGCAGCGCCCCCACGTACGCCAACCGCCGCAGGTTGTCCCCTGGCACCGCGTAGCCCATCATGTGCAGCAGCCGCTCCATGTTCTGCGGGTCGTGCAGGGGGAGCGGGGCGTCGGGCAGCAGCCGCACGGCACTTTCCAACTCGGTCACCGCCTCATCGCTCAAGAGGCCTTCCCCGCAAGCGTTGCGTGCGAGCAGGCGCAGAATGCGAGTCTCACTGGTGCTGTCTAGCGGTTTGGCAGGGAGCTGCCACCTCTCACAGAGTCGCCGTTGCGTGTTGAGCACAGCGAACTCCACCTCAGCCTCTGGAATCGATGAACCCTTCTGTGATGGTCCGGGGCTATCCGCTACGCCATTGTGTTGAACGCTCGCCATGTTGGGGTTGTACCGTTGGAGAAGGGAACCGATGATGAAGCGTCTTGTCCATGACCGATTCAGATAATTCCCCGTGAATTGCGAGGCTCCTGCACTCATCACAGCGCGGACGGCATGCGACGAGGAACCTTGCACGCTGCGAGCCTTCATGATGGCGCAACTTCCCTGGAGGAGTTTCTTTTGCGTTGTTGCCAGGCGGTGTTGAGAACGTTTTTTTCTTTCTTGTTTTTCCTCGAGTTTTGCTTTCCAAAAATTCCCTTCGTCCTTGCTGTGGTGTGGACGGGGTGGTGTGAGGGATGATCTGTGCTCTGAGACCAGGAATGAAGAAAGAGGCGAAACAATTTGCGCAACGTACACTGTCGCTAGCAGTGAGAAATACCAGACTGCTTGCAGAAGGTTTCAAAAGGACATCTACGAGGATTTTTTTCCCCTCCATCCTTTCTGGTTGCGCACCGTCCTCATGAAAGCCTCAAATATTTCACATCTTCCCCTAGGTGCGACCATTCTAACCCCTCCCCTCCCTCCGTGAAATGGCAACCCGTTGCTTTGTGTTCTATTTCATGTTTTTGTTTTGTTTTGTTTGCGTTCTCTGTTTTAGTGGGTGTGAATATCCGCGTCGAGCTGGTTCGCGCCAAAGCGCTTCATCTTCCTAAAGTACGCGGCCTTCTGCTTCAACATGGCCAGTTCACCGGTGGAGTACTGCTCCAGCTCGCTGTTGGACATGAGGGCCAGTGAGGGGTCCCGCTCAAAGGCCGTCTCCATCAGCTTGAGGCGCTGGACAAAGTGCTGCGAGATGCCCTGTGCCCGCTTCATTTGTTCCACATACTGCGGACTGAGGGTTTCAAAGATGTGCTCCCGCTTCTGCTCCACATGCGTGATCCAGTCCGCCAGGTGATAGTACCGCCGCACGAGAAACGCGTCGTAGATGGTTTTGGCGGTGGGGTGCAGCTCCGCGTACGTCTCGTCTAGTGCGCGGGCGATTTGTTCCCGCTCCTTCTTGAGGCGCGCAATCCTGGCGTGAAACTCCGGGTGAAGCGGGTTGTCGTGCAACTCCTGGAGCTCATCCGCCAAGGTGCCGTACAGCTCGTAGCAGAGGGACAACACCTTGTTGAGCATTTCATTCTTGGGGGTGATTTGCGGGTTCGGGTGATCCACGGTGCCGGGGTACTGCATGAAGCGCTTCAGGTACGTGTCGCTGTAGCCATCCCACTGCTCCGTGTTCAGCCACTGCTGCTGATCGCCCTTGGTGCGCGGCAGACTGTCCAGGCCGTCAGGCTGAACGATATGAGGGTTGTGCAGGTAACGATGGAACTGATCTGAGGCTTGGTGCCGACGGGCCGTAACGAGCGCGCTTGAGGACGATAGTGTCGTGGTGGTAGGGGCTGCAAAGCGAACCAGCGATGCAGTGGCCCTGCCCGAGCACGAGGCGAGCTTCTGCATCACAAGCGCCGTTGCCGCGGGTTGCCTTTGCAGCACGAATGAAGAAAGACGAGCGGTTCGACACGCTACCAAGCAACAGCAAATAGTAATAATAAGTGATCTAGCCAGAGAGGACGTTGTGCGCTTGTGACAGACGAGGAAACAAAGGGAGGAGCACGGCCGACACGAGATGTTGTACTGCTTCTCTGCATGACACGTGCAGCTACGCAGTGCATGTGAGACGAGACTATCGAGTAGGTAGCCAAGTGAGGTCGCTTTACGAGGATTCGCAATGCGAGATAGCAGGGATTTGGGCATCGTCCACGGCGCTTCACGTGTTCTCCCTCCTCAGGCCTGCCTTGCACACTCTGGGCGAGAAGGGTACCTGGTGCGGAATGACAAGCTGGCCAGGAAAAACAACAACGAGAAGAAGAAACTACCAAGATCTCTCTTGCGCACGTCTTCTGTTGTGCCATGGTGGCAACGTAATGCGCCGCACTACTGCGTTTGGCGCACTGCAAGAGACATCCAACTCCTTGTGCGCCACATGCTCCCTCACTTTTTCACGTCCGAGGGCAATGACACACAAGACGAGGTATCTCTGTTTTTCTTTCTCTCGCGTTCTCTGTTTGTTTGTCGTGATGATCCCTCTGCGGAGGAGGCCATTCTACGCGTTTACGATCGCAACAGCGGCATACAAAAGGACTGAGAAGGGTGCATTGGGTCATTGAAAGGCGAGGGGGGGGGCGAGGGAGGAAATGGAAACGCAAGGCAAAGCGGTAAAATTCGGTCCACACGTCAGGATCCAATGCTCTGCACGACGTCACATAGTCGGCAGAGAAACAGAGGTGAGCTCACAGTGAGGCTCTGGATGCTGCTACCATGGCTACAGCGCCGCAGATCCACTGCGAGATTGTGCACTCTCACGAAGACAAGAGAGAGAGAGAGAGAGAGAGAGAAAGACGCAGAGAAAAAGAGGCGGCAGACCACCAAAGACTCCCACCATATGACGACGGTAAACACCAAAGAGCAACATACCAGCAAAAAGAAAAAGAAAAAAAGACAGAATATATTGTACACTCCGTTTGGGTTGAAGGACGTTGCTGCTGCGCCACCACCACAGCACATGCGCACAGCCAGGGGACGTACGACAAACACGACCCCCCACTCCCGTCGTCCCTTTCAGCCTCGAAACGGCTCGCTATCCTTCGCGGAAGACTCGTCGGTGGGTTCCATCCACCACGTGAGACAAGCCATATCCTTCTAATTTGTTTTTCCTTCTCCTTCTTTCTCTCCCTCAATGCAATGCAATGTGCTCCTTACCGCCCTGTCTCTTCAAGCAACTAGGCTTTCTGCTCCTCGGCGTTGTGGCGCGGCACCTTGGGGCGACGGAAGAAGACATCGCGGTGACCCATCTGCTTGGACTGCTTCGCATCGTAGAACTCAGAGTAAATGTCACCAAAGGGCGTGTAGTACTTCATGGACTGCGGGTTTTCTGTGGTGCCAGCGGCCTCCCACATTTGCTGCAGAAGATCCTCCCAGACGGCGCGACCAATGTTCCAGCCAGCCTGGTCGGAGCGCGGCTTGCGCCACTCGCCGTACTCGCCGACCATGCGCAGGACCGCCTTGCGCGACGCCAATGGCGCGTCCCAGGCGTTGGAGAAGGCAAAGGGGGAGTCCGTCTGCATCTTGAAGCGCTGCGCACGGAAGATGCCGTGGCCTTGGGCGATGGTCATGCTCTCGACGACGTTCTGGTGGATGCGCATGCGCTGCTCGCGGGTGTGGCTCGCATTCCACGCGTAGAGGTTGAAACCCTTGAAGGCGATGTTCTTTGCAATCACATCCATGTTGGCCACCTGCATGGGCTGGTGGCTGGTGTTGCCGTACGTCACGCAGACGCCGCCGTCGCCGAGGAGGTTCACGAGGTTGCTGGCGTAGCCGCCGCAGGTGTGGTTGAGGAGCAGCTTCGGTGGTGGGACGTCAGAGAGGAGGCGGCGCATGTAGTTGGTGCGTGCGTAGTTGTACGGCACCACTGCAAACGCACCACGCAGCTTGAAGAAGGCCATCAGGTGCGCGTGCTCGGTACGTCCGAGTTGCATGGTCTGGAACAGCTTGGCACCCTTGGCGCGCAGGTAGCCCTGGCAGATCTGTGCAATGGACGAGGACGCGCCCGTCTGCAGCACCACGTCACCCGGCTGCACGTTGACGTAGTCGTGCGTGAGGTGGTGGGCGGTGTGGAAGAGAGAGAGGGAGGCCAAGTATTCAATGTCCACATCGGCACGGTTCGGCACCACGTCCAGGTTCTGCGCGTCTGTGACAATGTGCGAGGCCCAGGTGCCCACGCCCGGGTTGTTCACCCAGACCAGGTCACCCTCCTTGAGCGCGAGGGACGCGCCACGGCCCACCTCTTCGACGACGCCGACGCCCTCGATACCGGCCACGCGCGGAAAGGCAGCGGGCGTGGGAGGAATGGCGAGCTTGGTTGTCTGCGCGCGCATCTGGTCGAGCGCGGCCATCATGCCAACAAGCTGCGGGTTGCCCTCGATGACGTTCTTGTCGTGCCGGTGTACAGGGGCGGCTAGCATCTTGACCACCACCTGCGGGCCGCTGCGGTCAAAGGGCACGCGGAAGCGCTCGTACTGCAGGACGCGCTCGGGGCGGCCGTGGCGATGGTAGCGCCAGCCAGCGGCCGCGACAGTGCGCACATTGGGCAGGCCACTAGAGGAAAGACGGAAGCACGTACGCTGCATCATTTTTTTTTTTTTAAAGGAAAGAAAGGTACGACGAAGCCCCTTGTGTGCGCGTGTGTGTCTGCTTGGCGTGCGGTCAGTATTGGACTATTCCTTGTCAAAAAATTGCCTTCTTTCTCTTCGCCAGGGAAACCAGGCTCAAGGAGAGACAAAGAGAGAGAGAGAGATAAAGGAAAGGCGCTAAACGAAAGAATCAGCAACAGCACGTTCAAGTACTGGGATATCCTAGTGTCACTAATCCCCCGGTGTTGGACGGGAGCTTGCTACTGAGAGAGAGAAAGTGTGGAAAAACAAAGTATACAGCCGGGCTAACGGAAATCGGGAAACAAGCAACTAGAGAGTCGTATGTGACTAGCACCTACACCTGTGCAGGGATGAAGAGGAAATTTTTTTAAAAAAAGGAGCGCACAGAACAGTTGCGGAGATGATCCTTGTGGGAGGGGCTCATATGCCCGTAGGACAGCTGAACACTGGGATAGGGTTGCTCGGCACGCCGTCACTGCTTGAGAGTACCTGCGACGACTCCGCTCCAGATGTTTTTTTTTCCCTGCTCACATCTCTGTCAGTTCCTCGTCACACAAGCGCATATTTAACACTTGTACAAGTTGTTCGTGTACTTTGTTTTGGAGTGCGTGTGCCATGCTGCAAAAGGAAAAAGAGGGGAGAACAGTACAGACAAGAGGACCCTGTGATGAAGGAAAACGAAAAGAAAGAATACTACTTACATTCAAAGAACGAAACGCCAAGAGGTGACAAAGAGAAAAAAAAACGCCCTTCGAAAGAAGAAGAGATGATTTGGTTTACATGCATCGTGATTGTGTGTTGTTCTCTGACTTGATCCGTGCAGAGAGGGAGGGAGAGAAGAATTTTTTAAATCAAGGATAGCATTGTCAGCGTCAACCCGACGTCGCCGGGTTCCCTCGTCGGATAACGGGCAACCGGAGGGAGTCTTCCCCTCCTCCCGGTTGACTCCTCTCCTGCATCCAGCCCGCGCTAGCGCCGCCGAGCCCACCCGCACTACCCTCATCGTTCGTGGTGCCTTGACCGCCTGGCGCAGGGTACGTGGTGGCGCGGCTCCAGAGCGACTCGCTGAGGTGCAGGAGGGCACCTGGATGGGGGACGGGAGCGGCAGTGCTGGCAAGGGCTCCTTTGCCGGAGCCCACTGTCGCACTCGCCGAGACAGACGCGGAGGGGGACCCGGACGCGCCGGAGGGAGCAGGCTTTCCGGCCGGCCCGCTGCCTGCGGATCGGATGCCGCCTTCGTCCTTGCTGGTGGTGGTGGCAGAGGTGGTGATGGAGGACGACGTGCTGGGCAAGTCCAGGACGCCTGCGGCTGCGGCGACCGCATCGGCTGGGAGAGGAGGAAGGGGGCGGAGACCGTCGGCCGTGCCGCCCACCATGGCCAATGGCTGCTGCAGCTGCGAGGCCAGTGAAGACCCGGCAGGCAAGCCCTCGCCAAACACCCGATGCATCTGCTCGCCGTAGGTGGACTTGACGTCGGTCATGGTCAGCCGCCCTTCCAAGTGCTGTCGGCGCAGCAGCGCAGCCTGCTGGTCGCGCTCTTTTTCTTCGTAGAGCTTCGTGGTGAGTTGGTGATTGCGCCTCTGGAGCTCAGCCACGGTCTGCGCCAGCTCCTCCACCTGCCGGCGCATCTGTGCCCGCCGCGCCTGCAGCCGATCCAGCTCCGCTGCGTCTGGAGTGGCGTCGATGATGTTGCCGCCCACCCCGTAGTTCCCCTCCTCTGCAAACGCCACACGCTTGCTTGCCGCCTCTCCGCTGACCTGCGGCGGGTGCTGCTGCTCCAGCTGGCGGTGACGAGCCTTGCTCTGCTCCTTTACGCTGTTGAGAAGCCCAAGGATCGCCTCCTCCTCCTTCAGCGTGAGCATCGCCTTGGGCAGCGATTGGCCAGAAACGTACTCGAGGTAGCCTATCTCGCTGTGGTACGCTTCAAAGCGGTACCCCAAACGCACATCGGAGAGGTGCGTCTTCCCGGTATCGTTGCCGGCGCTGCTGCTGAGAAAGAAGAGCTCGCCGAGCCGCTGCATCTTGAAGAGGGAACTGAAGCCCGAGACGAGGACGGACGTGCGAGCGATTTCGCACATGTCCGTTGGGCTCAGCTTCCACATCTTTGACGCGATGCTGTACTCCTCCACGAGGGGCTCCTGCGTGTGATGGTACTTCAAGGGGCAGTCGGTGCCCAGCGTTACGCAGAGACCGCGTTTGAAGAAGACGGGGAACGGGTTCTGCTGCAGGGTGCTGGCACGCAGCGAGTCCGAGGGCGCGGACAGTCCGACGCCGCTGCCGCCTTCCATCATCCCTGCCGTCGCACCACCCCCGACGCCGCCCGCCGAGCCCGCCGACGCGTTGTTACTCAATGGGCACATGACGATGCCGATGCGGGCGAGGTAGTAGAGGTACTGCAGCACCGCCGACGAGCGCAGTTCGACGCCGTAGGTGATGCTGTTGGCCAGCAGGAAGCCGCCAATCAGGTGGTCGACCGGGCCTGCCTCCCCGCAGCTCGGGCGGAAGGCGAATTGCGAAAACTTGCGCCGCCGCCGAAACGCGTTGAGGGAGGTGATGTTCGCCCAGAGGTGGTAAAGGTAGTAGTTGAACGGGGGGTCCTCCTCGGAGTCCCACTCGTGGGGCGGGGGAAGGGAGCCCAGAGGCTGGTGACTGAGCGGTGCCTTGGGGCCGTGACCGGTGTCAGGGTTGCCGCTGCCGCCGCCGTTGTTGCTGCTGTTGCTGTTGCCGCCCTCCCCGCGATGCGTGCCGCCCCCGTCGAGGCCAAAGTTCCCCCCGGCCGCGACGCAGTCAAAGGCGGAGATGTGGTTGAGGAAGTGAAAGAGGCGAGGGTCGCGGCTGGGGTGCAGGGAGACGGCCCAGAGGGGGGTGAAAATGTTTTCAAGGAACTCGGCAAAGTGACGCACCTTGCCCTGCCGCCGCCAGTGCGCGTAGGAGCGGGGCACCTCCACCATCCACTGATTCCGCGCGCTCCCCATGCCGTGGGTGTCGAACCACGTGGACAGCTGCGCCCACTCGTCGCTGCTCGCGCCGTACACACGCAGCCGGCTCTCGGTGAAGGTAAAGCGGTCGCGGCCGAGGTTTTCAAACGTGCGCTTGGTGAGCTCGGCAAAGTAGCGCCCGTTCATCTGGTTGTCGGTGCGCAGCAGCAGAGAGAGAAGGATATCGCGCCCGCGGCGCCGGCTGTGCTTGGGGCGACCCATGGGGTCCGCCCCGTCACCGGGGCCGTTGGTGTCCCCTTCGGACTCGGGGTCGTCGCCTCCGCTGCCCCAGTCCAGGGTGGGGTCCACCTGCACCTCAAGATCATCCACCGTGAGTGTTTCTGGTGAGATGTCGAGCTCCTTGAGCAGCTGCCGCAACGTCTGCGGCTCCCGTGCCTTCTCGTGTGAGACAATGTCATCGCCGTTGTTGCGCGCCTTGTCAATGATAAAGTCAAGGAGCAGGCGCGCTGGCATGCCCGCCTCCATGCGCACCGTGCAGTCCACCTTGGTGGACTGGTACAGGTCCCGATTCTGCGACGCCTTGTCGGCGGTACTGCCAGCCTCCAGGCTGTGGTTGACCGCCGTGTGCAGCATGAAGCGGTTTTCCAGCATGCGCAGGCGCCGCGCGGCGAAGCTGCGGATGTGCGCGTCATTGCCCATGGCCCGGATTTCCTCCACGTGGGCGCAGAAATCGTCGTAGTGGAACATGTCCTGTGGCAGCCGCGGGATTTGGTGTACCTCGTGTGGCACGACGACGCCCTCCACCGTCTTGAACATCCACTCCGATTCGTCAAAGTCGTCGTCCTCGTCGTCTTCATCGGCCAGGGGTGGCTTGCCCGTTGCGGCTGTGGCCGCCGAGGCGCCGCCACCCTTGCGGTGGAAGGCGGCCTCGAGCCCGCGGCTCTGCAGCTGCTGCGGCGTGAGCGGGATACCATTTGCAGTCACAAGGCTGGCGGCGGTGGCGGAGAGAGAGGTCATGGCCGCCCCTCCTGAGGAGCGGTACAGCTCAATCAGGTAGGCGAGATACTCCACCAGGTTGGCGTTCTGCGAGTCGGTTCCCAGGTTGGTCAGCATGTTGAGGATGTCGGCCTTGGATCGGCCTTCAAAACCAAATCCGCCGCCGCTGCCGCCTGTGCTGTTGCTGCCGCCTCCTCCTCCTCCTCCTCCTCCACTCATCCCAGCCCCGAACGCTGCCGCCGTCGCCACCGCCGAGGCCAGGGTCCCCGCAACGCCGAAACCACCGCCTGCGGACAAGGCCGACCCTGCAGAGGAACGGTACGAGGAGCGCACGTACATGCGGCGGAGCTCCAGGGCACGGTGCAGGTGCTGCGCGACGATGGCGTGCTGCGTCTCACGGTGGTACGGTCCAACAAAGGTAACGCGTGGGAAATGTGTCCTGGGGTCTGTCACGAGGAAGGGCGCCATGGCCGTCGTCGCGTTTTCCTCCCCGGCCCCATGCGTGTTCGTGTTCGTGTGCGCCGTTGTCAGAGCGGCCGCACCGCTGCCTGCGGACTTACCCGCTGCCCCCGTCGTGCCGCTTCTTTTGTGCACGACCTCCATCTCCGCCATCCAGAGCTCCTCGCGCATTGCCAGACGGGCCGTGGGAACGTTGCTGAGAGCGTAAATGTTGCCGCGCCACCCTTCTCGTATGAAAGCTTCCCCGAGCCAGGCCGCCTTTGTTGCGCCGCCGCCCGTGGCACCGGCCAGCAGCGAAGGGTTCGCGCCGTCCTCGCCGAAGCCGTACTTGCTGGCTCCTGTTGCGTGCAGGGAAGGCGCGTCGGTGTCGGGAAAGCTAGAGATGAGCACCGAGTTCAACGCCACCTCGCACACATCAACGCCGGACATGCGGTAGATCTTGCTCGCCGTGCCGTACTCCTCGAGCAGGGGGTCCGTCGCGGAATGGTGAAAGAGCAGCGGCGCAAACGTCACGAGCGACACGCGCAGGCCACGGCGGAAGAAGCGGGGAAAGGGGTGGTCGGTGTAGCCTGTCATGCCAAGCGCGTTGCAGCTGAGGGGGCTCATGCACACGCCGATGCGGCGGAGGCAGAACAGATACTGCAGTACGGGCAATTGGGTGAGACCCAGGCCGTTGTAGATGTGGTCGGCGAGGAGGTAGGAGCAGAGCAACGAAACGGGCAGCTGGTGCATCTCGGCGACACCGCTGGCGAGGTCGCCGCCCCTGTGGGGCTGTGAGGGGACCCCGCCCCCACCAAAACCGCTGCTGCCGCCGCCTATGCCTCCCACGACGCCATCATTGACGGCAAACGTGCGGAGCTGCAACGTGTTCAGCCCGCGCATCCGCCGCAGCGCATTGAGGCTGCATAAATTTGCCCACACGTAATACATAAAGTACAGATCTGACACCGTCTCGGTCCACGGCACGTCGGCGGGGCGGGTGCGCTTGTGCTCGCTCATGCGGTAGCGTCCACTGGACATGGCGCCGTCGCTGTCGCCATCGCCGCAGCTAAAGTTGTTTTCAAGCGGCACCACGGCCAAGGCGCCGACGTGGGCGAGAAGATCGGCCACCGCCCCATTGTGCGGGTCCTCCGGGGCAATCGTGGCGAGAAAGAGGGGAAGAAAGAGGCTGTCGATGTGCTGTTGGTGGTGCTCAAAGATAATGGGCGTCGCGGCGCCGGTGTTGGCCGCGGCGAGAAACGCGTGCCCGGCGGCCACGTCCCCGCTGCCCATGGCGGCGCCACTCGCCATGCCGTCTGCCCCGCTGCTCCCACCCAGGGTGCCCCCTCCCGCGCGTGCGGCGGCCGCCATGGCAACAATCTTGTACCGTGGGAAAGCGACGACGTAGCGGTTGTTGCGGTACGCGTTGCCGCTCCCTGCGTCGCCGAGCAGCTGCTGCCCTTTGAGCCACAAGGCGGTGCGCGCCCACTCATCGGGAATCAGGCCCGTGATCTCCACCACCGTCTCCGTCGCTTGTGGCGCCCGCGTGCGCACCTCGTTGCGTGCCAGACAGGGTCGTACCAACTGTGCCAGATAATCGCCCCCATTCAGCGTATCCTTTGAGAGAAAGACCCTCAGCAAGGCAGCGCTGCTGGGGCCCGTGGAATTGAGGGTCGGGTCGAGGGGGTTGTAGTACGGCATCGGACGCTCCCCGGACGGCTGAATCCCCAGCGCGTCCACGGTGATGTGGTGCGACTCACGGAAGCCGAGCATCTCGCACATGTGCTGCAGGGTGATGGGCTCGCCCCCGTTGGCGTTGGCCGCGGCGGTGGAAGGGTTCGTGGGGCCACGGTGTGCGCCGGTGGTGATGGACGGACCGGCCGCCGCCATGTTCAGGAGCTGCTGGGGTTGCTGGGCGTAGTCCACGGCCTCCCCTGCAGCGCCACCACCTCCGACGCCGCCGATGCCGATGCTGTCGTTGCTCCGCATGAACGCCACGACATCCTCCTCGCCGCGTACTTCGACGGCCTCCTGAATAAAATCCACCAGCGCCTGTGGGGACATCATGAATGGGAACAGGACGCCATTATCGACTTTGCAGCAGTCCGAGAAGACGCCGCTGCCTGGGCTGCCGGCCATGCCTACGGAGGTGGCGGCCATGGCTCGTCCGCGGCGAGCACCCGCTGCCCCTGTCCCCGCCGCAGCGCCGACGCCACCACCCGCGGCAGAGCTCGGCCCACCCATCCCAGCACCGCTGCCCCCGCCGCCTCCGCTGGTCGGGTCTCGGATTTCAATCTCGCTGTTGCTCAGCTTGTACGCCGAGAACTTCTCCTCGAGCACCTCGAGTCGGTACCGGCACGCGGACTGGCAGGCGGGGTGATAGATGGTCTCGGCCAGGGCAGCGAAGTCGTCGTAGAAGCGCTCCCAGGGCACTGCGGGGGCGGCCGTTGCGGCCTTGACATCGCCAAAGACAAAGACGCCATCGTCCATGCGGAGGTTCACCGTGGCCGCCTGAAACGGCGGTGGTGGCGGTGGTGGGAGCGAATGGGGGTTGGTGCCTGGTCCCGACGCGGCAACGTGCCGCGCGTACTGCTGGGGCTGCAAGGCGCTGTGATAGCCACCCCGCAGCCGCAACGCCTCCGCGAGGCGACCGCGAGCCATGGCCATTTCCACGCCACCGGAGTCGCCGTCGAGCCGCACCGAGTACGCGGAGCCGGGGGTGTAGCCCGGCACCACCAGCCCCCCGCCCAGGCTCGTAGCCAATGGGGAGGCGGACGCACTGTACCCGTAGTGGTGCGCCGCCGCTGTCGCCGCCCGGGCCGGTGCCAGCGCCGACGCGCGTGTCGTTCCTGCCGTCGTCGGTGCGGCATGGGTGCCTGCAGGAAGGGATCCCGCGATGCCGCCACCGCGGGGCTGCGCGAGGTAGCCGCTGTGCCCCCGCACCATGCGCGGTACCTCGTCGCGGTCGCCCAAGTCAACAAAGGATGCGCGGCGCGGCTGCCCTGACTGCTGCGGCGGGGGCGGAGGCGGGGTGGTGATGTGCCGATCGGTGGTGGAAGCGTTGGTGGGGCTGCCCGGGTTCGGGTGGGTGGTGGTGCTGCTGCTGCCGAGGGTGGAGGAGCGTAGAGCGGTGCGGCACACGCTGCCCCCGCGCGGGACGCCCTCGGCGCCGTCTGCGCGCATCGGACCCCCACGCACGACATGCGGGGCCATCGCTGGCGTGGTGGTAGTGCTGCTGCCCATCCCTTCCCGGCGGGTGCGTGCGTGCGAGCTGGAGAGGGGGGAGCCAGGAGGGTGGAGACCGCTGGCGTCGCCCCGTGGGCTGCCGGGTCGCGAGCTGTCCATGGGCTTCTGGCGGACCTCTGAGGGCGGGTGGGGAAGGGCGCCACCACCACCCGCCGAGGGTTTGGTATGGTTGGGGTTGCCAGACGACATGATAGCAGGCAAGGCGGAAAGAGCTTTGTAGTGAAACGAATCTTTGCTCCTGTGTGCCGCAGTGCCAGCAGAGGAGAAAGGAAAAAGAAAAAAAAAAGACAGTTCAAAGAGGAAGGAAGAAGTTGCGTGTGAAGGACGGAGTCCGAAAATGAAGCGAATGCCAACGGAAACAAACAAACAGAAGAAGAAATATCCAAAATAATTGGTGTTTCCCACAAGAAAAATTGGAATACACTGATGGATAGGCCAATCGAGAAAGAGAGAGGTGTCGCGAACGAAATGACTTGACGTCTTTTTCTTTGTTTTCTTTCCGATTTTTTTTCCTCACGATCCTCTTCCTTTTTTGTGCGTTTTTTTTTTTTTGGCTTTGAATGGCAATGCAGTGTGTAGAGGAAAGAGAAGAGGACAGGGCGAATGCATTTCAAATCATTTGCTTTACGGAAAAGTGGTTCCCATGCTCCTCTCCATCACTAGCGCCACTCCGCCCATCTGCGTACTCGGCGATAGTGAGACTCCCGCAACGAAAAAGAAAAGAAAACGAGTGGCTGCATTCTTTCCATCAGTCTCTCTTTTTTTTCCCCTCCTTCTGCTCACATGCGCGCAGCGGAGAGTGCTGCGAAGGGAGAACGAAAGGACAAGTGACCTTTCGTGAGACGAGCATTGCGCTAATACTCTTCGATGTTGTATCCCCGGCCGCGTGTGCACTTTCATTCTGAGCTTGTTTTTCTTCTGTGCATATTATTTCCTTTGGATTAAAGCGAGTATGTGACGTTCAGCATTGTCGTTGACACACCATTGCTCCTCGTCCACCAGGCACATAAATTGTGCTCGATGGCGGAGGAGCGAGGGCAGACCCACTAGATATCCGTGACGCCAATTTCCCCCAGCCCGGGTGCCATCACACGCTTCGGGCGCTTCGCGTGAGCAGGGATGGACTTCATGCCGCCGCAGGTCGGGTCAATATCGATGGGGCACTCCCACACCGACTTGCCCGTGAGCAGCACCTCACGATCGACGTAGTCCACCACGTTGCTGTAGTTGTACTGCACAATGTCGGCCAGATGCTTGCGGGTGTAGACGTCGTACTCGTACTTCCACTCGGGTGCGTGCGGCCACTGCATCAGGGTCTCCTCTGCCGCCATCTCCTCCCGGACAGCTTCTTGGTAAACAGGGTCTACCTCAGAGAAGGGCTGCGGCGGCCGCTCCACGGGCTCCACCGAGAGCACCTCGGCGCCATCCACGGACGCTAGGTTGAGACTCGCGACGTAGTCGGCGCCGTCCGGTCGGTCGTACGTGACCGTGACCTCCCAGGGCCCCTCAATCTCATCCGGGTGCGTCGGGCGAGGGATGTCCTCCACCTTGGTGTACCGCGGCGGCTCACGGGTGATGTTTGGGAAGTAGCCGAGCTGAATCACCGTCTTGCTCAGCGCGGAGCGGCGCTTGTACTTGATGTGCTCCAGAGGGTTCTTTGGGGGTGGTGGGCTGTCTTTCGGAGGAGGCACGGGAAGCGCGGCGGCGGGTGGAATCGCACCATCTGCCGCCACCCCTTCTTCCGCGGTCTTGGCCCCCGGCACCCCGCCAGCAAAGACCCCAGGGGCGAGCTCCACCTCGCACAGATCCATCACGCTGGGGCCTTGTGCCAGCCACTTGCCGTACTCGCGCGTGTCACTGAGTTCTGTCTGGTACTGCTGCCACAGCTGCTCCGCGTCGTGCTTGGCCTGCAGCACCGACTCGGGCAGCTGCAACTCCAAGGAGACGATGCCTTTGTGAGGGGCGAACTCGTCGAAGCGGCCAAGCAAGTCCCGCAGACGAGCCGGATCAACCCGGCGGCTGAGGGTGAGCTTCACAGTGCTAGTCCTGTCGTGCGCGCCGGGCGGCGGCGGGGGGCCAGGCGGGTAGCGGTACTGTCCCTTGGCTAGACGTTCCTTGAAGATCTGCGTCGCCTGCCGCACGGCTTCGGCATCGCGCTCCTTCACCACCTGCTTAATGTTCGCCATGGACTCCTCCACCATCTTCAGCCGTGACGGCGCTGGCATCGCGCCGAGCTCCTCCTGGTGCTTGAGGTAGTGCTCCTTGGTGGTGCTGAGCATGTTGCGCTCCTTCACGAGCGAGAACCAGATTTGCTGCAGGTCGGCGAGGCTCTTGTTGCGTAAGCTCTCCAGAGGCCATGCACCGCCCGGGATGGGGGGACGCTTGTTGTTCAGAAAGTTGCTGTCCACGAAATCGTAGAAGGCGGCCAGGTTGGCCAAAACTAGCGAACGACGCATGATGGGCTAACGGTTCCACCGCACGTCAACAAACGAATTTCACAGCTTGCTTGAAGTTTTTATGTGTGTGTGTGACATGTATAAAGGAATGTGGAGCATTTCTATGTAGAAGGGTGACCCCGCCATGTTCATTTCGTTTTAAGGTTTATCCTTATTCTGCGTTGAATGTTTTCACAAGGGTATCCGCATACAGGTTGCAAAGGTTTTCTGCGTTCATCTGTTCCAATTCTTTTTTTTTTTTTAAATACCTGTTGTTTCTTTTGTCTTTCTTTGTGGAGGCGTCTCTTACTGAGAAGAGAACATCTTCTGGTACATTTTCTTTTCCTTTTGGTCGCTAGCCTTTTTGAGGGAAGCGATGGCCTCCTTCAGCGCCGCCACCTCCGGCTTCATCGCCGCCACCGCCGCGACCGTCATACCACCGAGGCCGTCAATCACCACGTCCCCAGCATCTGTCGAGGCTGGTGCTTCCCCTTCGTTTTCCTCTCCTGCGGCTGCTTGGCACCGCCCCTCTGCAAGCGTGACGATTCGATCCAGCTCGTTTGCATTCACCTCCGCGAGCAGAGGTTCCTGCAGGCCAACGTAGCAGTACCCGCGGCGCAGCAGTGCCTTGGGACTCAGTTCAAAGCCCGGCACTCGCATGAGCAGACACGTCGCCGTCGCCACCCCTTCCCGGTATCGCCCCAGTTTGTAGTGCGCCAGGGTGAGGTTGTTCAGGGTGGTGCCGTAGAGCACGTGAAGGCGCTGCTGTCGAGCCTCCTCCGCTGCGACGTCGTCCGCGCTCGTCTCGTTACTCTGAGACGCCTGCCGTAGCTTTGCCTTGCGCCGCTGCTGCAGAAAGCCAACAAGACCATTCGCCGCGTCATTGTCGCTCATACCTGGTTCCTCCACATCACCTCCTGCGGACACCTTGGGAATCGGTGGGGGCGACGCGGACGCGGACGCCAAGGCGCTGGCAGCCATGTCGGCGGGCAGATACTCGGCCAGATAGAGGTACACTTTTTTGTAGTGGAAGCTGGCGGACTTGGGGTTCCCAGCCGCGAGGGCCGCATTCCCCGCCTGCTTGGAGGCTTCCGCGGAGGCCATGCGCTCCTCAAAGGCAGGGTCGCTTGTTGGTGCGGGTGCTGCCATGTGTATGGGTGTCTGCGTAGAATTAAGTTGTTTAAGTGTGTGTGTGTGTGAGAATAAAGAAACCTGCTGATGCGGAGCAGGTGCGCTAGGGGGCCAACGCGCAACAACGAGGGGATAATGTGTGTTGCGGTAGTTTTTCTTTTTTTGCAATTGGTTGTGTGTCTTGTGCGTGTTGACGGGTGAAACGTTGAAAAAGGGAGGAGGCACCCTTGTGGCAAATAAATTTCGTTGATAGACGAGGCGATCTGTGGTGCGTTATGGGCGTGCCTCTGCCTTCACACACGAGGTTGAAACGATCTTACGACAGAATTCGATCCAAAGCTTCCTTTGCTTGGGGACATTTCTTTTCTTCTTTGGCGTTTGTTGCTGCTGGCGAGCCATTTATGGAGAATCTGTGAGTCAAAGAGTGAAACTGCAAGGGAGTGCAGTGCTTAGGCAAATCGTGCCGTATCCTCTGACCGAGCTGGTGAGAGGGGAGATATCAGGAGGGCCCTTTCTCCTCCGTGCGCCGACGCCGTCCCGCCTCACGCTCCCCACGCCGAAGCCACTGCAGGGCCTGACGCATGTCTGCTGGGAGAGGGCACTCAACGACCGCCGTCTGCCCTTCTTCACCTGGCACGACTTCACGCAGTGACTCGGGGACGTTGACAATCGTCAGCGCACTCGCGTGTAACGCCGCACGAGTGAGGAGCTCCTGCGCTGTCCGAGGCGATCGACGCACTCCAGGTGCAGTGCTTCGGCTCTCTTCCGGGTGGTAGCGCTCGTCGCCGAGCAAGGGGTGCTGCACCATCGCCATGTGTTGGCGGATTTGGTGCCGCCGGCCGCTGTGCAGACGGAGCTCCACGTGCGAGACGCCGTGCTTGGGGAAGTGCGCAAGGACACGGAAGAAGGTCAGCGCAGGCCGGCGGTCAAGCGCCGACACCGATTTTCCAGCAGGGAGGTCCGCAGAGGACCCGAGGATCGCCTCCGCATCGGAGCCATGGGCGGCGATGGCCCCGTTCACAACACCTTCCAATGGAAGAAACCACAGGCGAGGCTTCCCGTACCGAGCTGACGAGGACGACGCGCGGGAAGCGGAGCTCATGGTGCTGTCAAAAAAGGATTCCATGTCGCCAGCACCACCACCACCGCCGCGGCTGCCACGTCCTGCCTTCCCTTGCGGAGGCCCTCGTGGTGCAGGAACGTGCTGAATGAGCGCCTGATATGTTTTTGTTGCGCGCCGGTGGGCAAGGGTGTTGAGCCTGCCTCGGTGCAGCCCGCACGCGTCCGTCGCCACCAGTACAAGGCCGCTGGTGCCCACATCGATGCGATTCACGAGCCCGTGCTGATGCCGGACCGGTGTGCAGGCTGCCTGAAGCGCCTCCTGCACGTTACACGGTGGTACTGTCACCCCTGTCCTCCGTTCATTGCTGCTTCCGCTTCCCCAGGGTAGCGCATGGGAGAGAAACACCACAAGGGAGTCGTACGACGCGTGAAGGGTGGTGGTCACACCGGCGGGTTTGTATACGGCACACAGCCCATACGGCAAGCCCTCTGCCACCACTGCGCATACGTCCCTTGCCTTTCGGTCCTGTTGCTGTTGCTGTTGCTGCACAATCTTTTCCGCAAAAAAGGCGAGGCACTTCTTCACGTCCACTGCACAGAAACGCCAGGCGAGGCGTGGGACGGCTTGCACGAGGCCTTCTGCCCTCGTGTCTGCTGTGGAGCGGAGAAACGCGTCGGCACACGTGGCCGGGTGCCGGCTCACCAAGCGGAGAGAGCGGCCTACGAGGAAAGCTTCCGGTCCTTGCCAGCGGCCCTGCGCCACACCTTCACCCCCCTCCTTCGTCTCCTTCCGCAGCGTCATGTCAGGAGCATCAAGGTAGCACGGGTGGTGAATGCCCTTGAAGTAGGCGGCCACAGCGTGCGCCTTGTCCACCGGAACAGCAAAGGGCAGCAAGCCATGCGGTGGTGCAACGGCAACGGCGAGTTCCTGGAGGAACGCGTCGGTGTAGGAGGAGCCGGCTGCTGCAACGGTGGGAGCCAAGCGAAGAAGGATGGCGGTGGTAATGGTCGCTGCCGCCTCCGGAGCCAGCACAACCTCTGACGCACCGAGCTCACGCTGGGCCTCGACGTAGTCGCGCATGGTGGGCGCCAGTTGCACCAGCGCTTCAAGGTAAAGAGAAGCAAGGTAATTCTCCACTTGATACACCTTGCTGGTCATATCCGGGGCTTCGCGTGAGGGCGGCAGCACGGCGGGTGGCGGCTTCAGGACAGTCTTTGCGAACACAAACACGACGCGCTCTGCTCGTGCAACGGCCGCGGCTTCGTCTCGTACGCTTCCATCCCTCGCCCTGTGGCCGCACGCAACGTGCGCCTCCACGGCCAGCTCGGCGGCGGCAGTGCCCAGATGGAGGAGGGCCTCGCACGTGAACTCGTGGAAGGCGGCGTAGTCGGGCGCCACGGCAAAGAGCGTGGGCGAGAGCACCGTGCGGACGGTCCCCGCAACATCCTCCAACCAGCTTCCCACTTCTTCCCTAGCCAGCGCCGCCTCTACCACCAAGGCCAACAGAGAAACAAGGAGCCAGGGCAGCAGTTCGCGCTGAGGCGACCGCAGGATGAACGGTGGTGACCCCGCGGCGGTAGTGGTGGCCTTGTGTCCGAAGCGCACCAGTGCTTTGGGCACGTGCGGGGGAAGCTGCGAAAGGAGCCACAGGCGGCGGCGCAGGTCCACGACGAGGGCCGGAGGCGCCACGGTGCGACGCCCCGCGGCCTGCTCCTTGTGCCCCAAGTCACAGAGGATGTCCTTCATGACGGTTCTGAAGTCCACGGGGGTGGTGGTGGTGGTGGTGTGGGTGGTGCCGTCGTCGGAAGGGGCTGTGGGCGGCACGGGAAGGCCGTCCACGAGCTCCTCCACCGCCGCCAGCACGGCACTGGTGGGGGTTCCCTCAGCCGCACATGTGGTGTGGCGTCGACGTAGCGCGTCGGCGAGAAGCTGAAGCTCCGCTTCCGATACTGGGGCGGCAGCCAGCTCACTAGGGAGCCGGTACTGCAGGACGTGCTTTGGGCTCGCAAAGAGAGGAACGGGCAGACGAGGCTCGCAGTCATCGGCCCCCGTCGCTGCAGTGAGCGAAAAAAATTGTGTGAGCTCTGACAAAGGGGAGCGCGTCACCCCGGTGCCTTCTTCCACCTCTTTCCCCTCCTTGGAGAGCGCCTTGTGAATCAGCTTGTCCAACTCGGCAAAGGCTGCACAAGAAGGGACTTCTTTCCTATCAGAACCCTGGTGTCTGTGCTGGTTGTACCGCTGAGCGTAGCGAAGCATGTCCGACAAGACGCGGTGCCATTCCCCGCGAAGGAGCCACTCGTTAAAGGGCTTGGGGTCTGGCATCGAGGATGCCTTGTGGGAGCGCTCTCCCACGTCTGTGGACCGGTGAGGACTGGCGCTGACGGAGAGCACCACCTTCTTTCCCTTGACCGCGATGGTGTTTTCGGCGGTCCGGTCGAGGTGACAGGCACGCGCCAGACGCCGGTCGGCTCGCTCGGCTGCCCGGGCCTGCTCCCATTGCACCGCCAGTTCCGCTACGCGCCGTACCCTTCCAAAGGCGGTGTGGGGCCCGCTGGAGAGCGCGCGTGTGCCGCCCTCACCGTCACCCACAGCCTCCCCCCATTCATGCATCCCTTCTTCCTCCTCTCCGTCTTCTTCCTCACGGTGACCCGTGGCCTGCACCCGTCGCGTCAGCGCGTAGAGCACATCCTGTGAGGACACATGACAGCGGCCTGCAGCACCGCAACTGTCGCCAACGGTTTCTGGCGCGAACTGCGTGGCCCAGAGGAGGATAGCATCGGCTTGGCGCCACGTCAGCGTGCGTGCAAGGAGCTGGAGCTCGTCTCTGCTGAGCCTGGGGGTGTCGGGGGCGGCTTGCAGCCCGCTGGGGAAGAGCGGCAGCTGCGCGAGAAACGAAGCCGAGTCTCGTGAGTTGGTGGGCGCATCCCCAGACGCCAGCGGGGATACGGGTGCCGCTGCCAGTGTGAGCGCCGTGCAGAGGCGTGCCCATTCGCGGGCGTCTGTTGGGTGCTGTGCGTGGCGGACGAGCAGCTCCACGTAGCCCACTGCCGCACGCCGCGCCAGACTGTCGTGAAGAGACTTCGAGGTGGAAAACCCACCTCTCCCCTCTGTCGCGGTTGTGGAGGTCGTCTCGGTGTCGAGCAGCAACGGCCCTTCTGGGTACAGGAGCGCGCGCCGGATTGCGGGGTGGTGTGCCACGAAGGCCCCTTGTGGGACCATGGATGCAGACCACGTGACCCACTGCAGGAGCGTCGCCATCGCCGCCGCGTCCTCTTCTTGCAGGGCGGTGGGTGGTGCGGCACACTCATCACTCCGGGAGTCCGCGTGCCGCCTGTCACTGTGCTTTCCCTCCCTCGCCGTCTCGACGCTGCTGCTGCTGCTGCTGCCGTCCATATCGGCAAAGGTTGCACCGCCACCCTTGTTCACATGGGTGGTGGTGTGAAGCGGCACATGTGCTGGTTGACCTCGCTGCCTTTGTGCCGTTGTGTAACGTCCCTGGTGTGTGTTGTAGGAGTTGTAGTGGGAGTAATACGCCTGGGCTTCTGACAGGGCCTCGAGGGCGGCCTCAAGTTGGGCCTCAGGCTTGTGAATGGCTTCCCCTGAAAGGGCCACGGCTTCCGCAGCCTTGCCATCGGTCAAGCGCCAGAGGGAGTTTTGTGCTGCAGGAAGGAGGTCCACTGGCGAGCGAGGTGCAACACCGCTTCGTCTGCCTTGGCACGTCATACCAAGACGAGTGTTCATCACAGTGTGATCGACCCCATGGGTGCCACTGCGCTGGGCAACATTACGCCACGCGCGCTTCCGCGAGGTTTCTGGTGTCCGAGTGGTTCTTTCCTGCATTCGTCCTTTCCCTTGCCACGGACGCTGATCGCGACGAGCATTTCGTGTGCCAGGCGACTGGTAAGTTACCCAGCGTAAAGGAGCGAAGGGGAACGCGGCGGCTACGCAGCGTCGTCGTCGCCACATGTGGCGCGCATGCGTGTGGTGGAGGAGGTGTCCGCGGTGCACCGGAGCTGGTTCGCTTGCTTTTTTATTTAATTTTTCGCTCTTCTCAATCCAAACAGAAAGTGTTCTGTACGAGAACTGCGTCTAGGTGGAAGAAGCGGAGAGGTGACCTCATATGCGGATGTGCGAAAAAAAAAAAAAAAGAAGAGGACCGTAACATCGCGGAGAAGAGACAAACACCTGTTTTCCGTGTCATGAAGACCTTTACCAAGTGATGCCAGCATGTCGTTACCGTGCCCTTCTGACGCTGAAAAGATGCTCTATACGATGCACAGCGTCCTTCTGCCGTGAGAGGCTAAACCACTGACGAGCAGGGGAAGCAAGGAATCCGACCCCGTTTCACTTTCTCTTATGTCTACGGATTCTTTTCGCTTTTTGGGCGAATTTCTTTTTCAAAAAGACTTTTATACTTTTTTTGTGCTTGGTCATGTCTGACATGGGTGAATACGATACGAGATGTGTGTTTGCCTTTGTTTTCTACCGGTGTTCTTCCTGAGGTGAAAAAGATGCCTCACGGAATGGAGTTCTCGGCGCATGCATCTGCTGCTTGGTGAAACCTTTGTACGCAGAACAGACAGTAAGGAGCAAAGTGCAAAAAAGAAAAGAAAAAAAAAGAGTGAAGGTACTGAAAAAGAAAAAAAGAGAGTCAGAGGGTAGAGGCAACACTCCACCGAATGCTACGCAGGGGCGAGCAATGTTTCTGGTGCCTTATGACAGTGCGTCAGGAAAGTCCTTTTATTTATTTTGAGAAGAGCATGCGTCAACAGTATACAAAAGAGAAGACTTCGCAATGGGAGTAGAAACAAGGAATAGTCAGCGTAAACGCGAAAAACATCAAGAGAAATGGAAAAGAGAGAGGAAGAGATCAAAAGAACAACAGCAACAACAACAAGACATGAACGACGTTTGAAAAGTATAGAGAAGATGTGGGAAGGCCGGTAAAGGTGCTGGTTTCGTTACGTTTCTCTGTTCATGTCTCAAAGGCAGAGAAAAGCGAAAGAAGAAGAGTTGCTCGTACTTCTTCATTCCGGGGGAATGCAGGATGGTGTAGTATGAGACAGCAATCGGCCCTTTCTTGGGCAACAGCAATGGAGAGGAAGCAGGAGAATCACACGGCAAGCTCCATCTTTGACGCGACGCCGTCCCGCAGTCCTTTGCTTGCCTGTGTGCGTGTGCGTGTATACCTCTTCTCTTCCTACGCATACTCCACGCCGTCGACGGGGACCTTGACGGCCTCACGCCAGGCGTGGTCGAGATAGTTGTACGCGCGATCCAGCGGAGTGCCCTTCACCACCGAGGACAGCACCGAGCCCGCCTTGGCGGTCAGAGAATCGAACTGCAGGAACTGGTAGAGCTTCTTCTCCTCCTTCTCGTACACCTGCAGCGCGGTCGCAACCACGTAGTCCGCAGGCAGTGGTAGAAAGTACGGGGCGCCGTTATCGACGGTCGGCAGCACCACCGAGCGGACCACGCTGGCGATGTTCTTGAGGGGGATCGCCTGCTTGACGCCAACGGTGCGCACAGCCGCGGGCGCGTGGCTGGCGTTGAGGTCCTTCTGGATGGTCGACTTGATGGCCTCGGCGGCATTCACCAGGGCCGAGTTGAACTCTGCGGCAAAGCAGAGGTAATTGCGCGTGATGAAGAGGTGACCATTGACCTTGGCTCCATTGTGCATGGCGGTGCAGGCGTAGTCGGCGAGCAGCACCTCACCCTGGCCCTTGACGAGGTCCTCGCCAAAGTAGTAGGAGAAGCGGTCGTAGCCCTGCTGCTGGTCGAGCGCGCGCGCCTGTGTGTGGGCACGCGCCGTGGCATCGGCGGTGGCCTTCTCCACCGACAGGGAGAGCTGCGAGACGAGCGAGCGGAGACCGTCCAGGGCACCAGCGGCGCTGTCCTTGATCTGCTGCATGTCGAAGCCAGCTGTGGCGCTCGAGGCGGTACCCTCTGGGTCTGCGGGGGCCTTCGCCTCTGCTGTCGTCGTCGTGGTCGCGCGGGCAGCCTGCTCTGCTTCCCGCTGCTTGAGGAGCTCCTCCTTTTCCTTGAGGGCTGCCTTAATTTGCTGGTCAGGGGTCGGGTCCGTGCAGGCTTCATGGGGCTTGGGGACCGCACCCGTGTACGCCAAGGGATGCAGAGGCACGTACACCTCGCGCAGGGTGTCAGCCGCAACGGGCTCGGTGGTGGATGGGGCAGGGGTGGCCATGGGTTTCGTTAATTTTTGTTTTGTTTGCGTGTGCGGTTGTCTTGGGTATGTGCCGTTGGTATAAGAAGGGGGAAACGGTTTATTCTTGCGTACTGACAATGACTTTGTGTGCCGACAAGAATAATAGGAATAATAGTAGACAATGCGTCTTTTTTTTTCCTTCGGTGGATAGTCACGTTTAGCGTGTTCTCGTGTGGAAGAGAGAAAAAAGGGAATGTGCGTATCTGATGAAGGTGTTGAAGCGGCGTGGAAGGACGTGAGAGCACGTTGGCACGCGGTCAGGAGAACAGGAGGAACAGAGGAGAGAAAGGAATGTGTGTGTGTGTGTGTGGTGGTGGTGGTGGTGGCATGGTCAAAGAGGCATCGCAGATGGCATTGGCGCCGCATCGAAGTGAACATCGCGCAAACGAGGTGGAAACAGCAACAGCAACAATAGACGATGGCGTGGGAGTAACCAGCTGCCGCTGCCACTACCGGAGAGAGAAGAGAGAAAGAGAGAGAGACAGGCTGCAGGGCTTGGCAAGGCGCTGAACAACGTACCGCGTTCGCGCATTGGGCTCGGTATTTCCTTAACCCTTTCGTGTCGTTCTTTTTCTTTGTTAAACGAATGCAAAGTGAACGGTTGTGGAAATGTTGAAAATGCGAGTGAGAAGGAAAGAGGGAAGGGGGGGGGGGGGAAGAGAGAGAGAGAGGAATCAAAGAAAGGATGTGGAACAAATAACGGTAAAAGAAAAGACACTGTGAGGGCGTGGTTTCCATCAAGGTAACGAAGTGAAAGCGTAGAAAAGAACGCTGTGAGAAGAGGTTAATACTCGAGAGACGAAGGAGAGTTTAATTCCTTTTTTAAAAAAGATGAGTAATGGACGGACCGTCCGGCGTGTGCTGGGGGTGGTTGCGCATGCGAGTCACGCTCAAAAACAAAGAGAGAGAGAAAGAGAGAGAGAGAGAAAGAGAGTGAGTGAGTGAGTGAGTTATATTGTGACAAAGGATTTCTCTCTTTTCAGTGGAACTTACCAGAAGTTGAGATATATGTACATACGACGTCCATCGCAATTGCTTTTTTAAATTTCAACAATCATCTCCCTCTGAGCACATAGGCTACCCCACGTGCGTGTGCATGTGCGGTCTAGGCTTTAGAAGGAGAGCAAATGCTGCAGCGGAAGAAAAGCCGCAGCTCTAAGAAACGAAGCCAAATCAAACGGCGGTGTGAATGAGGGAGAGTGGAGCGTAGAAATAAAGGGTTTCTCTATGTAACATGGAAAACTGTGTGTGTGTGTGTGGGGGGGGGGGGGGGAGGGAAAGCCGTGGGTGCTAGCGGTCAAGCGGGACTTGTAAACAACAACAAGAAATGTAACACACCAGTGACCAAGCACTTACACGCGTAAAAGGAGGCTTTCAACAAGAGTGAAGAAACAGTGAAGGAGTGATATGAAGAGAAAGAGGATCTAATCACGATGCACACGAGGCGAAAAGAGGTGTGTGTACACATGTGTGAAAAACTTTATGTGTGAGGTCATATGGAAAGCGATCCGGCACGCGCCACCCCTGGAGAGGGGATTTGCCGCGTTCGGCGCACAGCTGAGACTTTTTAAAAAGAGAAAAAATAATAAGAATCGTGTCGAGTACAAATGAATCGCGCATCCCGTGTTCAACAACTAGGATCCAAACGCGACGAGGTGTCCCTCTTGTCACGCGCTTCGAGCACGCACCGAGATCACCCACCACCATCGTAGCTTCCCAAGGGGACACACACAAAGGTATCCTCTCCCACCCCACGGTGGAGCTTACTGTGGCTCGACAATGTTCGATTTGAAGCTAACCTTGGAGCTGCGACGCCGCAGTGGGGGTGAACTCGTGGAAGCGTTGTTACTCACATCCTGCGGGTAGCCCAATTGCTGTTGCTGCTGCTGCTGCTGCTGCGATGGCGGCGTTGGCATCCACGCTTGCATGGGCATCTGTGGTGGATAGCCCGTGTTCGGTGCGTAACCCATGCCAGGAGGGGGCCCCTGCGCTGGGGTAGGGTACACGTAGGCGGGCGGCGCGGCGAAGGACGGGGCTGGCGGGGCGGGGTACCCGCTGGTCCCACCACCGTTCATGTTGCTCATGGTGGGATTGCTATAATTGGTGCTGCTGTTTGCGGGGAACCCATGGGGCGGGACACCAGCCGCGTTGCTAGGGCGAGAGGAAACCGGGAGCACGCTCTGTGCACGGGTCGGGGGAGCCTGTGCAGAGGTCGAGGCCACCGACGCGGCCCGTGACCCGCCAGCGCTGGGGGCTGAAGCCTTGATCCCTCCCGCGCCGACGCTGCGCGTGCTCTTGTTGACCTCCGCATTCTTCTGGTCGGCCTTGGCGTTCATGGATCGGGAGCTCGTGTTGTTGCTGCTCATACCCCCGTTAGAGTTGCTGTTGCGCTGGGTGCGGAGGGGGGAGGACGGGGACTTTGGATTGGTGTGGGCCTCGTTGGCCAGCTCGTCTACCTTGGCCTTGAGGGCCTCTTCCTCCTTCATCATCTTGGGGCGCACCGAGCAGCAGTACACCAGCACCACCGTGACAATGAGCACCAAGAGAAGAACGGTAGAGACAATGAAGAAGAGAAAGCTAAAGAGGTTTTCTGCTTGGGTCTCCGTTCCATCACTGCTGCCGTTCCCGCTGGTGTTACGACCACTAAGGTCTGGGACGGTTGTGGAGGTGGTGATGGTGGCGGTGGTCGGGCTCGTCGCGACGTCAGCAAGCGTGCGCGCCACACTGTGGAGTGCGCGGGCTGCTGCCTTGGTACTATCGGAGAAGAAGACGGTGTAGGCGGGCGTCCATTCGTATACCTTGTTGTTAAAATTATACAAGTTGGTGATTTTAGACGGGTTCTTGGCGCCAATGGACTCGTCGCGACTAGTGGTGTGGTTTAGCATGTAGACAATGCCCGTAGCGCCCTCGTAGGAGAACCCCACGAGGTTGTTGAAATACTGGACAGTCGACATTGTTTTTTCGTTGGGAGGGAGACCACAGCGAAGAATTTGTATCTAAGAGTTCTGTGAGACACAGGAAGAGAAAAGAGGAATACACACAGGAGAAAAAGAAATAATGTGAGCAGATGAATCGTAATAACAATAATAGTCAATAAACACAAACAAGGGATGGAAGGGAGAAGACGGGGGCGTCAGTGGTAGCGCCTCCCGGTGATGACTCCCGTTGGACTATACTACCGTTTGTGGCGAGGTACTTTGAGCGAGCTGGATCTTCTTTCTTAAAAAAAAATCACAAATAAAAGTTCTCGTTTTCCCTCTCTGGAGATAGTCGTATTAACCTAAAGGCAGGGAAAGAAGGTGACGAGATGAGAAGATTTCAGACATTTGTTCATGAGTGGGCTCCATCACGGTGAAGCACTTATCTCTCTCTCCCTTCTGCGCACGTTTCTCTCTCTCCTTTTTTTTTTTTTGACTCATCCGAGGGAGGTAGGAGCATGTGCAACACACCGCCTTCCTTGGCCAGCGTTGCCGTCTGACATTGTCTTCATGTTGTCATCCCTACCAACGAGTACACGAACCGACTTCTCACCTCGAGCGCTCATGAAGCTACACGGCAGCAGGGAGCTTCGGTGATGTTGGACGGCTCGGTTTCAAATGCGGGGGCACCTTCTGCCTTGTTCGTTTGTTTCAAAAGACAAGACCCTTCTTGATAAGAGAAGGGAGAGTCGAACACAAACACACGCACACACACGAGAAAGAAAGAAAGAAAGAAGGAAAAAAAAAGGTGATGTAATATGATATGATCGAGTCACAGGAAGAAGAGACCCAAATTTTAGCCGTTTCCGACTCTCTCTTCATTGCTCGAGCCTCTTCTCTTTTCCCTCTATTATGGCCTCGATACCTTCTTTGCATTGAGAGGCACACACGGACACGCGGTGGGAAGTGCGAGAGGAAGGCAGTGTCGGTCAGCGCGCCCGAATGAGAGAGTGAGAGAGTGAGAGAGAGAGAGGAAAACAAACAAAAGCACGCTAACTGGGTCTCGGACATGAATGGGGAAAAAAGGAGTGGCAAACACGTAATGGTGCCATCGAAGAATGGGTGAGGGTAAAAATGAAAAAAAGAAAGAAAGGAATGGATGAGGAACAGGAGCCATCGGGTGGGGGAGGGGGGTGGGTGGGATGCCCATCCACAAGAGGAGAGGGGGGGCCTCCCTCTACCGATAATGGAAAGCGCCGCTGAGCAAAGTCTTAACAATGGTTAAAGGAGCAAGGACGTGTCAGGGTGAAAAAGGAAGTATCCATGGTAAACAGTCCTCGTCCCACCAAGAAGAAAAGAAACAGAGCAAACGAAAAAAAGAGAGAGAGAGAGAAGAGAATGCTTTTCGAAGCTCGAGAACTCAAAAGAAGAGAGAAAGACTGACGGAAAAACAAAAAAAAACAAAACAAATGGGCACATACCCAGTTCGGATGGGTAAGGATGGTAGAAGGCGGAGCTGTACCGAAGTCATCATTGGGGGCGGCTCACAGGACACCGTTATGCGAAGAGAGAAACTAGGAGAAGGAGAAGGGCAAGGGACAGCGCCATCCGCGCGGGGGTTCTCCATCCGTTCCTCTCAGCCATGGAGAGGGGGGGGGGGCGGAGGGGAAACGGTTTGGAGATGGGTATTGGGTGATTGGGGACGACGGTGGAAAAGCTTAGGGAGGAGCTCACGAGGCGCATGTCCTCCTTGCTTGAAAAAATAAAAATAAAAATAAAATATCACACATAGGGTACACGTAGATGCGGAAAATAGAGTAAATGGGCAAGTGGGGAAAGAACAAAAGAAGGCAAAACAAAACGCAAAGGAGAAGTCTTCAGGTGTGTCAGTAGGACAAGAGGAGAGGGAGACCTTCGCAATGCCCACGACAGCGTTGAAATAAAGGAGTGGGACAGAAGGACGGAGAGAGGGTCATCGACACGAATCCATGAAGAGGCTTGGGATGAGAGAAAAAGCGAAAAAAAAAGAGTGAAATCCCTAACGGAGCAAAGGAAACGTACTAGGCACACAAGAGAAAGAGAGGTGGTGGTGGTGGTGGTGGAGGAGAGAGATGGAAGCGCATCGGTGCGCGGAAGAAGAGTAGGATGGGAGACACAGTTTAAACCAGGAGAAGAGGCCATTAGTTAATATGTTTTCTCTCTACACACGCCACAAAAGGAATAAAAGAAATGCAGGAAAACACACATGCGCACACATTAAGATGAGAAGGAGTCCAAATATCGGAAAAAAAAAGAAGGAAAATACTGGTTAAAAAATAAAAGGAGTTATGTGTGTAGGAGAGAGGGAGAGAGAGAGAGAGGAAGAGAAGGCGAGGTGCCATGCAGAGACGAGAAGAGCGGAAGCCCCAATGGGACACCCTCTTCCTTTTGTTTCTCGTTGTTTGCCTGTTTGGATCGCGGCGAGAGAGAGAGAGAGGGTCTGGAGGAGGATCCACGGCGGAAGCATTCTCTACGTTCCTCCCGTTCCGGTGCTTACACCAGGGCCGTCACCATCGCGCCAAGCGTGAGAAGCACCGCGGCCATCAGCGTCCCGGCGGAACCGGCGGCGCCGTTGATAATCACGGTGGTCCCACTGGAGCGCAGCTTCACGCAGGTGTAGGCGGTGGTGACGCCGTAGCCATTGCGGCACGTGTTGCACCGGTTCGGGAGGCCCTCTTGGCATTGAAGGCAGTTGTAGACGTTGCACGCACCTGTGCGTCCGCAGCCTCCCAGGCTGTTCAGCGTGTAGCCGGGGGAGCACGTGTCACATCGGTTAGGATTTCCCGTACGGCACTGCTCGCAGTTGTACACGTTGCACGTCTGCGGTGAAGGGGTGGAGGTGCTTGGCGATGGGGACGAGGTCGTGGTGTTGTCGACGCACAGACCCCCCAAGAGCGGAGTGCCGTTGCCTGTGGCGCACCTGTCACACGTGTTGGAGTCATTCACCACGCAGTAGAGGCACTCCGGGACGTTGCAGGGAATCAGCTCGCATGCTTGGCTGGTGTTGTTGAAGGCGTATCCGGGAAGGCACGTCGTGCACGCGTCGTTATCGTCACAGACGGCGCAATATGGGTCTGCGCAGAGGCTGCAGTAGCCCTGCGAGGTTCGGATGTACGGCTCCTCACATTGCTGACAGGTGGCGCCGTCCAGCTCGCACGTCGCGCAGTGGTTCACGCGGCAGCCCGTGCTGTTAGTATCCACGCCGTCGCAGACGGTACCGTTGGGGAAGAATCCGAACTGGCAGACCGCACACGCTCCTTGCTTGCTTGGCTGGCAAATCTGGCAGCCAGGCACTGCACATTCCGACTCGCACAGACCCACTCCAGCGGCGTCAAGGCTGAAGTACTCGGAGCATTGCGCGCACTGGGTGATCACGTTCTCAACGCAGACGTCGCAGTGCGCCACGCCGCACGTGCCAACGGGTGCAGGGTTGAGGAAGTCGCATGCCGATTCACCCGTCCAGTTGGCTGCGGTACACACCTGACACTGATTGCCGTCGCCGGGGTAGCACGCTGCGCAGTTCTCCACCACGCAGGGGACGCAGACGCCGTTGTAAAATTGATTCCCGAAAAGGCATTCTAGGCACGCTCCGTCTGCGTCGCACTTGGCGCACGCCGCCGTCGTGCCTTCGCCGCAGCGGTAGGCTGGGTTGTAGGTATCGCCCGTGACACCATCGATGCACACGCATGCGAACGTGGGGTTGTCTGCCGAAAGCTGGAAGACGTCAGCGCCGTTGCAAACGTAGTACTGCGAACAACCGTCCACATCGGAAACCACCGGGGGGATGTTGTTCTGGGCGTGTGTGGTGGTGGCTCCCAGCACTGCGAGGAGGAGGAGAAGGGAAAGAATCTGCAGCGTCGGGGGGGCGATCGTGCGGCGCACACGCACGGTTAAAGATGCCATGGATGCGCAGTGAGGCAGTGGCAGTAGGGTGGGAGGTTAGAGGGGGGGCCTTGCGTGAGGAGAGACGAGGGGCTCCGCGCGATGGTTGTTTCGGTAACGTTAGCTTTAAAAAAATGATAATTAAGACGTGTGTGTGTGTGTGGTGCTTGCACTGTAGGAACAAATGTCTAGGAGAGGACCAGAAAATAGCAAATCGAAAGAAACAACAGCGAAACAACGGAGGTGGGGGAGCCATGGTGGTTGATCGTCATAGGCACTGTCTTCAATGATAACGAAGGTAGACAGCTGTCTCTCCCTCTCGCCCTCTCGCCCCCACCTCCACACGCGCACACGCAGGCCACATGCGCGAATCCGCTGCCGGAATGGGCGGGACTTGCAGGCGGGTGTCCTACACGGAATAGGCCTGTCGCACGACGCATGCCGTCGAGTGGTGAAACGAGGCCACAACATCCTTTTTTTTTTCTTCTTCTTTCTGGTCGCCCTCTTCCTCATCCTCATGCTTCTCCCACAGTCTCCGCCAGAGGTATGCAAGACCCAGCGTCGCAGAGGAATGGAGGATAGGGGAGGAAACGTTATTTCCGGCGTTCTTTATTTATCATTTTCGTCTTTTTTTTCTTCTCTTCATGCTAAAAGAAAGATCAGAGGAGCACACACTGGTACACACATGGCGAATAAAAACCAAAAACAAAACAAAAACAAGGCCGGGGCAAATATGCGTTTTTTCCGTTGGAATATATATATATATATAAAGGAAGGAGAAGATTTCTGGTGCGTAGAGAACATTCAGCGGCAAACTTTTCCAGACAAACGAAACAATAAAGGATCTGCGAATATATGCGGTTGGTATATATATGCTAACAAGAGCTGATGGCGATTGGGAGGGTAAGAAAGGAAAAAAAAAAAAGGTGTGGAAATAGCGTATCTCGCAGGGCTTAAGAAGCTAGAAAAGAGGGACGCTATTACCCGAAGGGCAGGCGGCAGCACCGAGAGAGAGAGAGAGAGAGGAAGATAGAGTGAGAGAGCGTGCGAGCGACATCGGCGTGCGAGGGGGTATCGTGAAAAATGAGGTTCGATCCTCGACTCTCGGTTGCTACCGTCCTTCCACACTGATATGGGTCCGTGTGCACATGTGGAAACCGGAAATTGGAAAAACAAAACAAAACAAAAACAACAAGAGAAAGAAAAAGAGCGAAGAGAGCTACGGTAAAACAGAAGAAGAACCACCAAACTTGTCGAGAGAGAGCTTGTGGGGTCTATATAACGAGAAGGCAGATGCGAAATGAAAGGAGGCCAAAGCAGCACTCGCGCAGATACCAAGTGAAAAAGAAGAAAAAAAAAGATGCAGGCGAGAAGAATGAGGCGGATGATGGGAAAAGAATGGGAGTTAAAAAAAGAAAAAAGAAACAGTTAGAAAACATAACCGTCACTAAGAAGACGGAAGAACACCAAAGGATGAGCCAGGTGTCGCCGATCCGTGAAGTCAAGGCAGGGCGGTGGTGAGCGACACATGCGCAGAGGGAACATGAGGATGGTAGTGGAGGTTTAAGATAGAAACTGAAAAAAAAAAACGTCAGACAAACCAACGAACAAGAATGAGGGTACTCCATTTGTCGCTTCTCAGTCAGGAGTAAAGGTGTTTCGCGTGGGGGGGAGAGGAGAGGGGAGGGAAGGAGGAAAGTGAGATCGGAAGAGAAANAGGAGAGGGGAGGGAAGGAGGAAAGTGAGATCGGAAGAGAAAGGAAAGGAATAAAAAAAGGAGGGTGGGGGCTACATGGGGATGGTGAAGCCACAGGTAGCAGTGAACTAACGTTCCTGATCTTTTTTTTTCTTTCCAACGAGGGGGAAAGAAAAAGAAAGAAAAAGAAATTCAACGCTTGCTCTTGATCCTGATAGTGTCTAAGAGCACGACGGCTCGCCGTTGACTCACGTACCCGTCCCTCCCTCCCATCACAATGAGATTCCCCTAACGCCCCTTTCTCATTTCTTCCCCTCTCCGCCCTCCTTCTCGTCTCTTCACCTTTTCGTGATGGCTTTGCGCTCCATGCGTTCTTGTGCTTGTCTCTGGAAGACCTTACACGACAGCGGCCACCATCGCGCCAAGCGTGAGAAGCACCGCGGCCATCAGCGTCCCGGCGGAACCGGCAGCGCCGCTGATAATCACGGTGGTCCCACCAGAGCGCAGTTTCACGCAGGTGTAGGCGGTGGTGATGCCATAGCCGTTGCGGCACGTGTAGCACCGGTTCGGGAGACCCGTTTGGCATTGGAGGCAGTTGTAGACGTTGCACGCACCTGTGCGTCCGCAGCCTCCCAGGCTGTTCAGCGTGTAGCCGGGGGAGCACGTGTCACATCGGTTAGGATTTCCCGTACGGCACCGCTCGCAATTGTACACGTTGCACGTCTGTGGTGTGGTGGTGGTATTTGTAGGCGGAAGCGTCACGGGTTCGACACAGAGGCCGTTGCTCAACACCGTCCCGTTGTTGATTGCGCACACCG